>MU228196.1:1382566-1400347 GCA_018584345.1 Thuja plicata | reverse complement strand
TCAAGGATGGTAGCAATAGATGCCCGATACTAAGTGACAACCTCTATGTATAAAATCCTCTAACAAGGTCACACTTAACAGTGTGTTTGTAACCTTTAACAGGGTTGGCTCCTAACAGTGCTCACTTTAGAAGAGTGAAAATTTGGGGTGCCGGTCCCAGTAGTTTTTTCTCTTAACAGGGTTTCCACATTAAAATCCATGTGTTATGTGTGTATGGTTTATTACTTTACTATTTTACATTTCACATATGCATTTCTGGGTTGATCGGTATACTCTGCTTATTTACTGAGTTTTGGTAAATAGTTTTACTGCTTAGCGATAATCAAGGAGAATAAGGACAGACAAGGAAAACTGACAGGCAGTTAATCATTATAAGTATTTCATGGCATGCATCTTGTAGGGACTTAATAATTTGAGGTTTATTTGATTGGTGGTAAATAGTTGAAGGATAAATTTTGAGGCCACTGATTCAACCCCCCCCCTCTCAGTTATTACTAACAACATCCATTTTTGTGATATCACATAGAACCCTATCTGTATACTCCCCTATCTTGAAATCTACACAAACTTGTTCATTGATGATGGTTTGCTTCTCTTTTGTCAACCAAGAAGCCTTGTAAGGGAAAGGACGAGGGATTACATGTAACCTCAACTTAGTGAGTAACTCCCTAGATACAATATTATCAGTGGATCCAAAATCAACTGTAACTTTGCATACCTTATTGTTCACCTTGCAGCTTGTTCTAAACAATGACTTCCTTTGAGGTGGTTCTACAGCAGTAGGTACTCTTAGGAGTGTCCTTTGCATCATGAGACATTCTCTTGATTCTAGATTTGTAGGTCTTGAAGTTGCAGAATGATAGGAGGATACACTTTGACTGTCATCTTCTTAGGTGAGTTGTACTCTTTTGTCCCCTCCTTGTCTGCCAGTGCCACTCTTTTCAGGACATCTAAAGGACTGGTGTCTAATCTGATTACAAGTAAAACATTTCCCTCTGAAGACACTAGGTCCTCTTCCACCAAATCTCCCTCTATTGTTTTATCTCCTGCCTCTGAAGATGCCTCTATTATTGTGTTCTACTTCTGGCTCATGGTTACTAAACTCCCCTTGACTTCTTTGGAATGGACCCCTGCCATTGAATCTACCCTTGCCTCTAAAATTATTCCCTCTACCTCTTCTATTTTGATCTCCTCTCCTCTTTTGTTTTTCTTCAATTTTTAGTGCCATTTGAAAACATTTATGTACTAATTCAGGGTTAAATAAGCTCATTTCATCTTGAATATTGTATTTCAGTCCATTTAAGTACCTTGCAAGTTTGTGTTTCTCACTTTCCGGGACTTTGGCCTTCAAGGTCATTCTATGAAACTCCTCACTGTATCCACCACATAGAGATCCTTTTGTCTTAGATTTTGCAACTTTTTATGAAGGGTAATCTCGTAGTCTTCTGGCACAAACTATTTTTTTATCTCTACTAGCATCTTTTTCCATGTTGAGATAGGGTTCTTCTCCTCTTCCATCCTTTCATTTTGCAAAAAATTCCACCAACTTAATGCAGGGCCCTTCATCTTGGATTTTGCAACTCTGACCTTCTGATTTTCAGAGACACTGTCACATTCAAAATAGTTCTCCAAGGCCTCTATCCAATCCATACAATCTTCAGGTTCCATCTTTCCACAAAACATGGGAATGTCTGATTTTTGATCTCTCCTTCCAACTCTCTCAAGAGCTTCAAGGAATTTTACTTGCTTTGCTAGTATTTTCTTTGCTTCGTCCTACTCTTCTTCTTCTTCTTCTTCTTATTCTTCTTCTTCTTCTTCTTCTTCTTCTTCTTCTTCTTCTTCAGATTATTCTCCCTCCTCCTTCTCTGTTTGGAGGTCCTTCAACCTCTTTGTCTCCCCCTCCATCTTCTTATTCTTGGCTACTTGTTCTTTGACAATTTTGGCTAACTCCACATTTGTGATTGTGGTGGGGAGTTCCTCCCCTTGAGAACTTTATGTTCTATCACCCATTCTTCACTCCTTCCAAGATCTTAGCAGGCTTTGATACCACCTGATGTAGAGAGTACTGCAAGAAGACCTAGGTGAACTCTATCTCCTTGAGAACTCTTCAAACTCTTTTGTTGGGCACCCCAACTCCACCAATTTCCTCCAAGGTTACCTCTCCACTTTCCAAAGGGTTCAATATGCTTCCTTTATCCTCTCTAGGCTTTCCAAAGCAAGTTGTAGAACTCTACAATTTCTCCTTTAGGGACACTTTCCCTAAACCAAGCAAAATAGGATAAAACTTCACCAGAAACTTAGAACTCCTATCCTAAGTGATTGAAGAATTCAAATAGACCCCAAGGGTCAAGAATCCACCATTGGTTTTGGTCTTGGAGACCCAAGGATAGTCGAATCCTAAATGAGCTAGGATTCCTTGTAGCCCTAACCAGAGGGTTTTGGGGACTTAACTTTTAATTGTAGAAGGATTTAATGGATCTAATTGGGATTCTAGACACCCTTTATGGAGATTGTAAACCTCTCAAATCCTTAGCACCTCACTCCACTCCTACTCCCCTGAACTCTCACAAAACACACATGCCTAATTAGCTAGATTAGGCTTGGTTTGTTAAGTAAGTGGTCGAAGATGGGTTCATGGAGTAAATTCAAAGCCTTGGATGGATTCCCCTACCCAAAAATAGTCTAGAACCACCCTTTATTTTATCCTCCCAAATACATATTACATATGCATGTGACTGCACCAAAATGCCAGGTTAATTACATAGAGATAATTAGCCTAGGGCTTGCTCTCATAAATAACAGGACTAAGAGTGAGTGTCTGAGCTTAAGGATTCTTAAAGAACATGATCCTAACTTGTATTTTCCAAGTGGCCGAGCAGATCCACTAGATAAATCTCAAGTTAGGATCACATCTTTGTGACTGACCTAGTAAACCTTGGTTTCTCAGACAGTCACCAAGTAAAATCTATAAATTTTAACAAACTTAACAAAAACACTTCAAACAAACTGGAATGCTTAAGAAAATCAAAGCATCACAAACTTCTACAACTGGATCCACAAGATGAATCTGTACCAGGTCATACACTGTGAAAATAACTCAAAACACTCTTCTATTTCCTCATCTGAACATCAAGCTCCATACACAGTAAGTTCTAACCTTCATGGAAGGAATCATATCACCTAATAACATCATCTAGGCATTTCAAATGCTTTAAGAAGTGGGTGAGGTTGGTTATAATGAAGTTGTCATTCTTCGAGCAACATTTTGCAAAAGTTGCTCATGCAACATTTTGCAAAAAGACAACTTTTTTGCAACATATGGGAAAGTTGCTATTTTGGGTAAATGCTAACCTTACTGACCCCAATGATGTGGGGGAGGTTCAAAACATGACAAGAAACTATCTAAGGACATAAAACAAAACTTCTAACCAAACACTAAAATACCAAACAAACATGGTCTAACTCAGGTTTCAGGAACCTAGGTTTATAACTCACCTTAGGTCCTTCACCTTACATCATAGACCCACACAACCACACACACACAAGGGTGATCTCAAGGATGCACCTTATTAAAAACACAAAAGGAAATAAAAATAGGAACTTTAGGAGGTTCCCTGAACCAAGTGGGGAAGTGGAGTCCTCCTCCACAGGACATTCTAAAAATCAATACGGATGGGTCTTCTCAGGGAAACCGAGGTCCTACAGGAATCGGGGGAGTTGGTAGGGACAACATGGGAATTTTTCAATTTATGTTTTCTATTTATAAAGGCCATCACACTAACAACTTAATGAAGGCTATGGCTATTTTGTATGTTGTGGAGCAGGCTTGTTCTCTTGGATGGAGAAGTCTTATTTGTGAATCAGACTCTCCAGTGGTTGTGCATTTGTTGACTCAACAACACTCTGAGGATGTTAGTTGGTAGTTACTTTTGTTAGCTGGCAGGATCTTAGAGAAAGATTTATAAACAAAAAATGTCCCCAAATACATTGATATTGATCAATTTCAGACCATGGTTAATCACATTACTACTCTGCATTACCTTTCATTTTCAAAAAAAGATGACAAGTCTTTAAGTCGCCCACATAACCTTGCCCTACATATTGAAATCCAAATCTATCGAACCCGAGTCAAACGTGTGCTGATAGATAATGGCACTTGGTTAAATATTTGTTCTTTCAGTGTGATTAAGCAGTTGAGATTGTCAGAGTACACCATTTATCCAAGGAAGAAGGTTACTATTAAAGCCTATGACGAAGTTGAAAGGTCTTCCAAAGGATTGGTTGTGTTTCCTATTCGGGTTGGTCCAGTAGAAAAATATGTGGTTTTTCAAGTTCTTAATATTCCCCTTGCTTACAACATATTGTTAGGGAGACCATCGATTCATGATATGCAAGTGATTTCCTCTACCTACCATCAATGTATAAAATTTCCCCTCAACGGTACCGAGGTTTCCATTCTGGGGAATAATTCTATGTCTATCAACACACTTACTATTGAATCCTTAGTACCACACAATAGAGCTACGGATGAAACTAAGACTACTCTTGTTGATTGTGAAAGAAGTTAAAAATGCTAGATATTGGAATGGGGGAATATCGCTTAGATTCCATTGCTACACTCCCAATCTCCCCACATTCTTATGGAAAACCTTCAAAGGATAAGAAACCTCCGTCTTCCATTATGACATGTTATGGGACCTTTGTCCAATCCTCCATACCCATAGAAGATAAAAAAGAAGAACAAACCATTAGGGAATGGATCTATAGAGAAAAGGAACCTCAGGAAGTTGTGTTTACTATTGCAGTCTCTCCCAAAAGATACGGAAAAGGCTATGAATTTATAGCTAGGATGGGTTACCGAGGTCATGGTCCTTTGAATAATAAGAAACACGCTCTTGTGGAACCTCTGAGTCACACAAATGGAAGGAAATCTAAAGATAAGATTGGATTGGGATTCTCTAATGCGCAACCTATCTTTGACCAGTCTCCTGATAATTCTAGTGATATTGAATCTGAAGAAGATATTGTACGTACTCGAACTTTTAACCAAGATGGGGAAAACTTTCTTCCCTCTACTTCCATCATTTGGAATGAAGAAGGATATCCACTAGAACATGATGATGAATCTTCTACATCGCACCAAAATGACGAGTCATATGTTGAAGATCCTAATAGAGAACATATTTGCAAGAACATGGAATGATTGTTATAGAGAGAAAATAGTACTAACTCACAGGAATATGAATGCGATTCTCTTTCATTCGAATCACTAAAAGTGGGAATAGATGTGGTGCATACTTATGCTAACCAAACTGAAGTGGTTGACGATTTACCCGTAGGTCCCGACAAAATGAGCTTATATGTTGCTTTCATTGATCAAGTTAACCACGCTAGGAATCAGATAGATTTAGGTAATTTTGAGGGAGACCTTATAGACTTTGAACATCTTATTACTGGAGATGACCTCCCTTGTATCAATGCTTTGGAAAATTCCACTTCCCTTCCACTCATATACCTTGACCTTATTGATTAGTCACAACAGAACCAACAACCTACATTACATTCTTTCCAAAATGACTATGAAATAGCCCGCTACCTCAATGCTATTAAGCCTATAGTTTCTTCCACCAGTGAACCAGAAACAAACATGACTGAGACAAATATCAAGTACCTTAGTCATAAAATAAAAAGAAATTTGAAAAATAATAGGCGCTCTGATGGAGAAAACCACTTTGTAGCGGTGTGAGAGCCTAAAAAGGTAAAAACACAAGACATATCTAAGGGTGAAAACCTCTTTGAGGCGCTTGAGGATGAGGTACTTGGTAGTTTGCCTAGTTATTTTCAAGATAGATCTTTAGTCTTGATAGAGCCAACATAGACTATAAATCTTGGGACAAATGAAGCACCTCATATCATAAATTTGGCTCAGTCTCTATTAGCAGATGAAAAACAACAGTTCACTAATTTCTTCAAAGAAAAGAAAATTAATTTTGCTTGGACATATGCATACATGTCATGGCTGGACACTAATCTCATTATGCATCATCTATCTATAGCTTCTAGTGTTAATCCAGTCAAACAGAAATTATGAAAGATGTATCTACACATAGCTCTCTTGGTCAAAGTTGAATTACAAAAACTCTTGAGTGCTGGATTTGTACGAGCTATAGCTTATGTTGAATGGATCTCAAACATTGTACTTGTATCTAAACATGACAAATCCATTTGTGTATGCACAGATTTTTGAGATCTTAACAAAGCATGACCAAAGGATGACTTTACACTTCCAAACATATACATGATAGTGGATATGACTGCAGGTTATGAAATATACTCTCTCATGGATGATTTCTCAGGATACAATTAGATTAAAATAGCTCCTGAAGATCAAGAAAAGACTTCCTTCACATGTGCATGGGGAACCTTTTTTTGGAATGTCATTCCATTTGGCCTTAAAAATGTCGGGGCTACCTATCAAAGAGCTATGACTACCATCTTTCATCACATGATGCATAGAAATATGGAAGATTATGTGAATGATACCTTGGAAAAATCTAAAAAAAGGAACACACATATTAAAGACTTGAGTTTGATCTTAGACAGAATGGAATAATTCCAACTTAGATTAAACCCTAAGAAATGTGCTTTTGGAGTCACTTCAGGAAAATTACTTGGATACATCATTTTAGCTAAGGGAATAGAAGTTGACCCCAAAAAGGTCCAAGCTATAATGGAGATTCCACCTCCCAAAAATATAAGTCAATTAAGGAGCCTACAAGGACACCTTCAGTCCATTAGGAGGTTCATATCTCAACTTGCTGATAGAGCTCAACCTTTTAATAAAAATCTACACAAAGGAGCTTCATGTACATAGAATGAGGAATGTGAGACAAGTCTCAATCAGATCAAAGAATATTTGGCCAAGCCTACAGTCTTAATGCCTCCTATTCTGGAAAAACCTCTTATCTTTTACATCTCAGCTACAACCACATCCCTAGGGGCATTATTGGCACAACAAGATGAACGTGGGAAAGAAAGAGCTATATACTACATCAACAGAACATTAGTAGCTTATGAAATCAATTATAAAAACATTTAAAAAGCTTTCCTTGCAGTGGTATTTACGTCTCAAAAGCTCGGACATTACATGGTGGCACATACTACACAACTTGTCACAAAAATTGATCCTTTGAAATATTTACTAAATAAAGCTACTCTTACTGGTCGACTAGCTAAATGGATGATGATTCTCTCTGAATTTGACATTTAGTACATTGATTGTAAGGCCATAAAAGGACAAGCAATTGCTAATCAACTAGCTGAATTCCCTCTACAAGATGATGCTCCTATACTGATTGATTTTCTTGATCCATCCATTATGTATGTGATTGAGCGAACATGGAAGATGTTCTTTGATGGATCTCACACATAGAATGGTGCTGGAGCTGGTGTTTTGTTTATCACACCTCATAGATACACTATCCCAAAATCATATAATTTTTTGTTTCCTTGCACAAACAACATAGCAAAATATGAGGCTTTGACAAATAGGATTAAAATGGCTATTAAATGGAGGATCACCGAGCTACATATTTTTGGAGACTCTCAGCTTATTATAAATAAGATTAATGATGACTATCAAACCAAATATGAGAAATTGATTCCTTATAAGAAGATGATTGATGATCTCAAGAATTACTTCACTTTTGTCACATTCCAACAAATTCCTAGAGCTAAAAATAGGGCGGTCGATGCCATGGCCACTTTGGCTTCTATCTTGCAGTTGGAAGAGCACGAGTCCAAATTTTAATTCCTGGTGGAAGAACTACACTACCCTGCCTATGATTCCCTTGACAATCACATCATATGTACCATGATTGGTCATGATTCCTCTCAATATGCTAAAATTTACTCTTACCTGCATGACCAAGTCATTCTTGATAACTTAACTCGTAATGAGAAATAACAACTTATTCACAACACTTCTCGCTACACCCTCATCTCTGGTGATTTTTTTAGGAAGGGTATAGATGGAACACTTCTTAGGTGTCTAGAGAAAGATGAGTCTGAACGTGCGTTAGCTGAAGTCATGTTGGCGTATGTGGGTCCCACTCTAATGGTCTTGCGCTAGCTCGAAACCTACTTAGGGTTGGTTACTATATACCTATATGCAAACTGATGATGTTAGATATGCTAAATATTGTAAGAAGTGTCATATCCACTAGAATTTGATCCATGTTCTAGGAAGGGACCTTATTCCATTTGTTACACATTGGCCTTTTCAGCAGTGTGCTTTTGATTTGGTGGGTCAAATACTTCCTAACTCATCTAGTGGACACAAGCTTATCATTACTGCAATAGAATATTTTACAAAGTGGCTTGAGGTTGTTCCTCTTTTGGTTGCTACTGGGAAACAAGTGTCTTTATTCATCCTCAATTATATCATTTGTCCCTATGACATACCTTCCTCCATAGTTACTGATAATGGAGGACAATTCAAAAATAAGGATCTCAAGAAGTTATGTAAAAAATTCAATATTAAATAACATTGGTCTTGAATTTATTACCCTCAAGGTAATGGCTAGGCTAAAGCTTCAAATAAGACACTGCTGAAAATTTTGCATAGAACAGTCAAGAAATCAAGAAGAGACTAGCACTTGCAAATCAACCCTGTATTATGGGCCTACAGAACTAGCATTTGCACACCTATTGGAGCTACACCATTTGTCCTTGTTTATGGATCTAAAGTTGTCTTACCCCTTGAGGTTGAGATACATTCCCTAAGAGTCTCACTAAAGGGTCTCATCACCGATGACGATTATAGAATCGTGCACATACAAGAGATAGAACTTCTGGATGAGCGTAGAAAAGCTGCATTTGACCACATGAGGGTGTTGTTTCAGGAAGTACAGGTTCAAAACAGTGGATCAGAGTGCAGATTAAGATACCCTTTTCAGCAAACTTTTGGGATCCAAAAATAGATTTCCTATCGGAGACTTTTTAGGTCGATTATGCCCTAGGTTAGAATCGGAAATTCTGGGTCAATGGTGACATTGACTTGAGGGTCAAAATCGAAACTATGTCAGAACGGAAAAAGATTTCTGGGTTTTGTCTGTCTCTGCGTTTTTGTTCCATAGCCAGCCTCAGAGTTTCAAGAAAATCAACACAGGCTTAAAAAAAATGGTATTTACAGATTTGCTATGATGTGAGGTAGGTATTTTACTCCATCATTCTTTGCTTTCATTTCCATATTTACACCCCTTATCAAATACAAGTAAATGTAAAAGGTTGAATATGGCATAGGGTCTCTTTTACATGCAAATCTCTATTGTTCAAACCTTTTTTAGGAGACCACCCAAATTTATACCTTACAACTTGATGCCTGAATTTTACCAACTTAGAAATTGTCAATTTATCTAATACAATGTGATGATTGTATTTTTTGATCTAATTCAAAAAATACATAATTGAAGCCTTTGCGTAATGTTGATGAAATAATTCAATGTAGTAGTTGAATGAACACACCAAATAATAAGGAACAAACAATAGGGAATGGGAAAAATCATCAAATAGACCAAGTCCTTAGTAATTTAGGAATACTTAAAATTAATTTGAGAATGTCAGCAATACACCTAGGCATGCCATCCAAACACAAGGTGTGATGACTATAGGTTAAACTTCCCAAATAAGTAAGCCCCATACAATAGATTAAGATGAGGTTGCAAACATGGTATTTGGTATTTTACTCAACATTTGAATGCTTTCCACACAATTTCCTCTTACTAAACTTACCCATGTGACGGTTTTCTACTGTGCACATTAAAATGTTTTGAAAACTCAAGCTAAATCATATTTTTTTTTTAAAAGTTATTTTTGAAGTTGTAATTTTAGAGCCACTATCAACACACACATCATGCAATCACATATTGGAGACATAAGGAACAAGGTGAGTGGATTGCTAGATGTTTTCTTGAAACTAACAATTGAGAGGGTTCAAGAGGGTAATTCATGTAAAAACAACACTAAATAGATAATCAGATATACAAATCAAATACCAAATGATCGCCTCTATTGTGTGAAAAAACAACACCAAATAAGTAATTGGACCAAATAAGCGCCAAGGAGGAAATAACAAATAAAAAAAGGGAAGGAACATAAAATATTTGAAGTAAAGAGGGAAGCAAAGAAACTTGAAAGGGAGAAGGAAATGAAGTAGTGAAGAGAGTCAAGAGAAATGTGTTGGAGAAGGCATGCATAAATGGCAGAGGAGATTTTGACTATCATTGACTCATTTACCATGCTAAGTGATATTGTTAGGAGTTTAACATGCCAAGGAGAATAAATTAGTAATGGTACTTTCAATTACGTATACTTAATTCGTACAAGATGTGTATTTGATTTACAAACCTGTGAATCTACCAAATCATATGAATTTATTTTTGTGGATTTCATGGGAGGTTTACCAAACTCTAGGCAAGGCAATGATTAACAATATTTAGTTATGTGTAGAACCAAAAAAAACATCCCAATTCAATACAAAAATACATTAGCTAGGTATGAAATAACAAAAATGATTGTTTCTAATGTTTTCATGTCTCTGTTGTTTTATATAGAACTCCCAAATTTTGGAGGAGGATGTGAACTACTCCATGGGGCTAGGTTCAGTACCAAGTTGTGAGGAAAAGGAATATCAATCATATTATATTTACAAGAGAAAAATGCAATCATATGGAGGCTCATACATGAGCATCCATGAAGGTCACTACCATAGAAGCAAATAAAGATTATAACAATGAGAAGACCTTCTTCAAGATCAGTGAAAAAATGCACTAATAAAAGTGAATGCATCTCAAACAAATAAAGGGAATCGCGAGGTTTCAGGATTCAATATTTTCACTTGGAAACCCTACCTTTAGATTATAACCTTGTTTATTGTTCTTCCCTTTCTTGAATGATACTGGTGTCTTGTACAGTTACCAAAAATGATATGAACAATCAATCCAAACCCTTGGACAAAAGAAAGATCTTGAGAAAAACAACTAAAACTCTTACGTTTTGAATAAAGATCTCCGCTTGAGGAACATAGAATCTATAAACTTCAAATGTTGAACACTAGTTCATATCGCTCAAAAAAGAAGGGCACCGTAAAGGGAAAAATTGAAGAAGAAGAAGAAGAAGATGAAGATGAATGACCAAACCTGCTTTTGTAAAGAAGGAGGTTGCAAAAGCAATTAACGAAATCATTCTTAAGCCATTTTATGCTCTACAACAATTGTTGATTAAACTTAAATGTTGGAGCTGAAACAATTTTGTTGGTTAAACTTCCAAACTTCCCTCCATGCAATCATAACGCTTTACAACAAAACTCTTCCCTAAAATTCCCGCCAAATGCATACACGACCAAGACATAAAATGCACCAAAAAAAACTATTGTGTGAATAATATCATGGTATATAGTCATAAAGCTATGATATAATGGTGTATAAAATATGATATTATGGTATATAATGGTGTATAAAATATGATCATTTTATTCATATTTTCTTTTTCATTAACCTCATTTTTTGAGTTTCTCTTCTTTTGTTATTTAATCTACAATTTTTTCTTCTTGTTTTTTTAATCTTTTATCCTTTTGATTTTCTTCATTCTTTCCTTGGTATTATATATTTAGTTTCCACTTTTCGCTTGTTTGTTTTTCGTCTTTTCTTTGCAATATTTTCTTTTCTTTTATTTGTATTTTTCTTTTTAGTTGATCTCTCTCTCTCTCTCTCTCTCTCTCTCTCTCTCTCTCTCTCTCTCTCTCTGGCCCACAACTACATATCTTACATGATTATTTTGACTCTCTTTATAATCCCGACGATGGATGACTGAGTGTGATCCAAAACGTTATTTGCTTTGATGCTAAAAATCATACACAATCAAATCCAAAAGCAACATCTTCTATTTTATTAATGGATTGTGGAAATCTTCTAACATTGATCCTTCATATATTGTCAATAAAAATAAATTTAATATAAGTTGTGAAAATTAAGATAAATTCATCTATCTATATTGTCATTTTAATATAGGTTGTGAAAATTAATTAAGATAAGCATGATATGCTCTTAAAAATGTTAGAGTTCAAACTTGTATAAAAAGATAACATCAATAAAAATGATCAACAAACAATTGATTTTATAGATTATAAATTAATTCTATTTTTAAAAAATAATTAACATAAAGCCTGAAAGAGAAGCCTTTTGCATACCAAAGGCGATCTTTTAATGATTTTTTGAAAAAGCTTTAGAAACTTTAAAAAAATGCAATTGGAGTATGGATGTGCATCAAAGCATAATGGCAGGGAAACTTTTGTGAGAGATATAGTCATAGAGCTAAACTATCTTGACCTTTTGAAATGAAAGTGTCTACAAGATAGCCATTCAAAATGGAACTGGATTGTCTAAATCATATTTTAATTCGAAAGAAAAAAGAATAGATGAGTAATAATCATTTATTTAATCATTTCCTTAGTCATTTATTAGTTATTCATTTAGTCATCTAGCTAATTATTTAGTTGTCATTTGGTCATATGACCAAATTAGTCATTTATACTTGTGAATTGTAAAAATTATTAGAATTTAGTCACTTTTAATTACATGACTAGAAGTTTTAGTCACTCACATAGTCACATATTTGACAAATTCTACTAGAAATTTATAAAATATATAAATATTTCTATTGATATTCACCCCGCCAATATTTAAAAAAAATATATTTGAATATATATATATATATATATATATATATATTTTCACTTTTCTTAATCTTATCTCCACTAAGAGTCATGTACAACCTCAAATATGAAGGTATCCATAGTTTATTAATTAGTATTGAAATTGTTAGTAAAAAATAGTTAATAGATACGAGCAAGGGACGATCCAGAAAGAAAAATGAATGATTAGCATGACGGGTCAAACTTAATAAACAAGTCTTGATTATAATATACTAATTAATTTAGAATTCTCTAATTATTGAATAGTGTTGAAATTACCATGAAAGTTATAAGAAAGATTATAATATGCTAATTAATTTAGAATTCTCTAATTATTAAATAGTGTTGAAATTACCATGAAAGTATTCAAGACAAAAACAAGTATTCATTACAATATAATAATTAATTTAGAATTATTTAATTTAAAATTTGATTTCTTTCAGTCAATTAGAGATTTATTATTATTATTTTAAATATTTCTCACAATTTTTTACTAAATGAAAATAGTAAAATTTATGTTGTAGAACATCTAGATTGTCTGAATTCAAATCTTCTTAAATACACACAAATAAATAAATAAAATAAAAAAATTATAATTTTTTAACCTCGTAATTACCTTTAAACAAGAAATATTTGTATATTGTAATAATTATTATATCCTATACTGTTTTGTCTGTTTAAGTATTTATGCTAAAACTATTCGTCTCTGGTTAACTTAATGTAATGGTTCTATCACCATTAGAATTCAAATGCTGGCAAGAGAAGCAAGGTTTTGTTATTACATGCCTGCCTAAAAATTGACAGCCGCTACTGTTTGAAGATGGCGTTGCTACCTATCAGAGCTCGTGATGATAGTTAATTGATACCCAACAACTTCCTGTCCACCTCACATGTCTTCTCGTTGAATGCCTGTGTATAGTGGAGCGGAGCAATCTGACTGTAAGTTGTTGTGGGGTCCTTGGTTTACAATTTCATCTCCATTGCCAATGTGGGATTCCTCTCTAATTTTCTCACCTTGTTTTGTGTGCCGAACAAAAGCATCTTCTTCGCAAAAGGCCTGTCAAATGCACTGCAATTCAGTTGGGAGGCAGCTGCTTTTTTCACACCAACATGTCTTGGGGCTGACATTCTCTGGCACTGAGAATGGTGGTGGAAGAGAAAATCACACCAACTTTGTTTATGTGGGAGAAGAGGGAAGGTAAACACCTAGATGCCCATTCAGGTCTATTTTATGTTACGTGGGACTTACAGAATAGAAGAAGTAAACAACTAGTTTTTAGTGCAGCGCATCTGTTGTTGCGCTTGGGGCACTAGATTGGCATTTGGGATTTGTGCCGTTTTATTCTTTGTTGGTATGTAGGGGTTAAAATAAAACCCTCATAAATTTAATGTAGTTTTGGTGGAAAGCGAGAGGGCTCTCCTGGAGGGAGCATTGGTGGTTTGCTTTTGTTTCTGCTTCTGCTTTTGTCCTATGATAGTGGAGCAGGAAAAGCATATCTTTTTTATTTTTGTGCCACCCAATTTTCTGAAGAATTCTGTCTTACAAATGAATTGCCTCTAAATATATTTCTCTTCTTGTGGTTGTCTGGACTTGTGAAATTGCTCTCTTGGAGGTGTTCACAGTAAAGATCAAGTCCGTAGCACAGGCAACCAGATTCATGTTTCCTCTGTTTTACTTGATCTCATGAGCAGAAAACTTGGATGTTATGGATATTAGTTTCTGAAGCCTTAATATCTGCTGGGAATGAGATGAACATTCATTCTGCTTGGAAACTAGTGGGAATCTCAAGCTCAGCTGTGGAGTTGATTAAAAGTGGAAGTTTTTTGTCAAATTTGTGCTGCCATGTTGTTGAAGAGGGGATGTTTTCAAAAAGTAGAAAATGTAGACGAGATACAGGATCTGAATCTTGTAGATTTACCTGAGTTAGTACTGGAAAACATATTGAGAAGGCTTTCTCCTGAAAGTCTGTGCATCACTGCAGGTGTATGCAGAGATCTGAGGAGGATTTGCAGTAGTGATCATCTTTGGGAAGACCATATTAAAAGGAAATGGGATAAAATTGTAGGACCAGCAGAACGAAAGAAATGGCAGTGGACCATTGCATCGAATATAGAACCAGTAATTGTAGACTGCAGAAAAAGCAAAGGTTGGAGTTTGTCATGGTGTTGCATATGGCCATGGTTATTTTCCAAGCAGAATTCACAGCCAGATTCTAAAAATAATCTGACAAGCAGCTCACAATGCGGATCATTGATGGCACAGTATGGGGCACTTGACAGTGGAGACTTCTGGTTTCCAGTTCAGGTGTACAATCGTGAGGTAAGGTTGTTTGTCTTTTGCATTGATTCTTCCCCGTGGCGATTAATTCAAAGATTACTCATGTATTTGCGCCACCATCTTTATGATTAGTCCAATTGGCAGTATGTTGCAACTTGCAACTATGAAATCTGTTACTTTCCTTTTCTGTCCACAAAAGTTAACCTAAATGCAGACCTTAAAAACGGTAAAGGTTATGTTTGGTAAAGGTAATGTTTTAGGTCACAAGGAATATGAGACTCCCCATTATGGGAATGGGGGAACATTTTCGATTTACCTTATATATTGTTCAAATTCTAAGCCTCTTAGATTTCAACCTCGTGACCAAAGCTCTGGAAGAAACTAGACCTTTCCAATCTTTTTACTATATAAATAATCCATATAAATAGACTCACAAGAAAGAGAACTAGCCTCCTCTTTCGCTTTACCTTATGCATTGTTCAAATTCTGCTTTCCTAAAGTTTCAACCTCACAATGGAAGCCCCAGACGGAACTGAGTCTTGGAAATCTCTTTATTAGATTAGAATCTCTATATAATCTATAAAAGGTTGCCATGTTTTTAGATTCCATGTAATATGTAGCATTGCTCTAAAGAAGTCTTTGGTTCTTATTTTTAGCATTGTGAACCACCCTTGTCCCTTGTAGGAACAAAAGTCCTAATTCAATCATGACCTTGAAGATAATCCGTCTATACTCTTTTATGTTAGTGCAAATATTGTATTTTTGAGTTAGCACAAGCCTGGTGCTTCAGTGGTACTTGTCTGAAATTTCCCAACTCTTACGAATCTCATAAAAGTTGTTGAAGAGACATATTCAACTTTTTTCAACTACAGCAACACTTAACCTGAGAGAGTATAATTGTATGCTCAAATTACAAATGGTATTTGGAATGGATGATTACTTTTAGCAATCTGTTTATTTAGTGTAAAATTCAAAGACAACTTTGAGAAGCAAACTGGCTCCAAAGTGTTTTGTACTTACTGGATTCTGAGCCACCTTCTAAAGACTGTGATGTGTAAGACCTCCATTGAATAAGACATTTAACTTAAAGGAGTTGCTGCTAGAAACGGAGCAGAGAGCTTAAAGAACCCCATCTTCATTGCTAGTTGAATATCAGATCTGTTGCTGCAAGAATACTCCAGTCCTCTGGGTATTGCCATTCAAAAAACCCTTTGTTATTCAAAATCGCTTGATGCTGCTGCTTAGTGGTTTAGCAATCAATGATACTGCAAATTTATAACTTGTTAGGGGTTTTAGAGTTTCTTTTAAGAAAAGTAACTTTTTTGTTTTTTAGAACTGTTGTGATTGCAATATGGCACCCATAGCATGAATATCCTTGCTATACCTTATCCATACCTTATGATCTATGCATTCCTAACTTAAGGAATTTAGAAATCAATCACAATTAATCAACTTCCTCTTTGCTTTGCAAATGAAAGTGCTGGTTGCTTTGAGAAAGGATTATTGTGCCATAAACAAAATAAGACTTAAACGTGCAGACAAATTCTGGAAAATCCCCAATATGGACAAGAAATCAGTCCCTTTGGTAGTGGCAATGTGCCTTGAGTACTCTCCTTTATTAATGACAACGAGATATACAACAAATGAGAATTCTTTCTTTGCACTTTTGCTATTTCTCATGCAATGAACAAAAGCGTACAACAATTCCCATTTCTCGGAGTGCCAATGGTTTGCTTACTCACATACATAGGTGGTAGATGACGTATCTGCCCCAACATTATTGGTCCCTTTTCTTTTTTTTTTGCTGGGTAATGGGCCGAAGCTGAGATTTTTAATTATTATTATTTGTTGATTTAATTATTATTATTTGTTAAGATTAAGTAGACTCGAACCCAAGACCTCCCAGATTAGAGGCTCACAACTTTACCGTTGTGCTGTAGGCTGTTGCCTATTGATCCCTTTTCTTAATATTTGATTATCAGATGAAATTGTTGAAGTACACCCATCCATTTGTAGTATCTTGCTTGTGGTAATTTACTTTGAGCTTGCAAATATTATAGAGGCTGATGGTCAGTCTGCACGATATTTTTTCCAAATAGATATTGTCTCCATTTTTAGTTTGCTTGAACTATTGCTTATCTCTTCATCGTAAGGTGCATAATCCCTAATTGTTGTAAAAGCTTTTGAATGATAACATTCAGGCTTAGCATCTTGAAGCAAGAAGACAACCATTACATATTCACTAGCATCTATTTCTACCTCAAATGACTTTTGCATGTCAGGAAGAGCTAAAATAGGCACATGACTAATTTTATATTTCAACATTTCAAATGCCATAAATGTTTATTGCTCCAATTAAAGTTCCTCCCTTGTGATGAGATTTGATGCAACAGTGCAGTTACATAGGAAAAAAAAGGAATAACTTTCTCATGAATGGTGCAGTGTAGAATGGTTAACAATACCAAATATACAGAAGGATACATTAAGCATTCATTGATACCATTCAACCAATTACCAATAATTCACTAACTACCAATATCAATGAAAGATACAAAGTACCATACCAAAATACTAGATTGGCGAGGAAGTGTTTATTCTCTTTATTATTACTAGAAAACCAACAACCCATACAATAAACCAAACACATATATATAGTAGCCGGTTGGTTGGGGAAACCAACGGACGCACCTCCTCGCTCCTAACTACCCTCCCGACAATTCATAATTAAGTCTTAATACAAAATGACTTTATT
>MU228196.1:1294011-1325293 GCA_018584345.1 Thuja plicata | reverse complement strand
GATTTGGACCTGTGGGTCCGGATGCCGCGGATCCATCCGGACCCACAGGTCCAAATCCGGACCCTACCCGGATCCAGCACGGACCGGGTCGAGAATCTGGACCCGGACCTGGATCTGGGGTCTCAAGCGCGAATCCGGTAACTCAGCTTGTACCCAATTTGACAACTTAGAGACTATCTAATGGAGTTTGCTGATTCTACGTTGGAGCTGATCTATATGCCTCTTTTGCTAGTGCTCTTCATCCCTCTTGTTATTTTGGCCCTCAGATTTCTCTTTTACACATGCTTTTGCTTACTGTTGAGTTATTTCTTCTGCAATGATGGATTTATGAAACTATTGATTGCTGGCTGATTTTATTTTAAGGTTCTACAAAGACCGTAAAAGCTTTACCAAAGAAAACACTTGTTATGATATATGTGACCAATGAATTTCAAATTAGATCTTTTGAATATTTTGCATATCTGTGTGCATGTGAACCTGCCTGATAAATCTGATTCTGATTATATACTCTGGATTCAAATGGTTTATCTCTTTGGATTTGGCAGTATAATGTTTTAGATGGATTAGATAAAGGTGGGAGTCACTGCCCTCAATTGTAATTGAATTGATTTTTAAGTTACCTTTTGATAGAACTTTCTTTTGCAGATACTGTGTGGCTGGAGTTCAATCAATATACCTCTGGTTCTCGATGGAGACGTGCTCCAATCAATAGGAAACGTCATCATGAAGCAGGAAGTGAGGTTGAAGGATTTTATGGAGGCATTCGAAAGTTAATTACCGAGGAAGAGATTTTAGCCTGGAAGAAGTTGTGGCCAAAAGAATCACTAGAATGATTAATTATTACATAACATTTGTCCTCATTTTATGTTCAAAGCTGCACATATATTGGAAAGGCTGACATCGTCATTAAGTGCATTTGATGATAGCACATTTGTTTAGGACATACATAGAGAATGTCGAAATGTTGTTGACAACTTTTGTATTTCTTTTGGCTTTCACATTGATGACTGTGGCCCAACTGTTTTGGGCTAATATTTGCTTCACAAATGGCCAGATGCATATGAATGTTGTGCCAATAGAATGACTGTTGTTGAAATTAACCATTATGTATGCATATAATTGTAATCATTATAGTCAGGATGACAACTGTTGCAGTTCACTTGCCCATTGAAGAGTTGATCTTTTTATGATGGCACAACAAAATGTTCTGTACCATAGATTGCTTATCCTGAAAATCTTTCATCATCCTCTGAAACTGATCAATAATGATGTAATATATTGTAGCATTAACTGTTTAAATTATTTCTGCAAATGAGGAACTTAATATAATATGGTTGAGCAACCTTACATTTTGTTCGTCATTATTTTGTATGTTACCTCCTTAAACAAACTTGTAAATGATGGTGTCACGTGATCAAGACAGCAAAAATCTATATGGAATGGACAAACCTTGGCACTAGACAAATTCTTCTCCATCTACGAGGAATCCAGAGAATGTTGGAGACAGAACCTTGTATTTACTCCACAAACAAATAATGTGTCTACTAAAGTCGATGTGGCAGGAAGTTCTCATAGGGTAGTTCTGATCAGGTCTACTGAATAGTACAGCCAAGGCACTACTCTTGCCCGATTTTCCTCATGCATGAGAGCCTTGAAGAGAAGCTCAGACAAAAAGAAATTAGTCGCATGGTTTAACTTGTCAACAGCAGCAAAATTGAAGAGAATAATTGTAGAAAGTGAATCACTTAACCTGCAAATACAACGAAGAAGATCGGTTGCGAAGTGTGGGCTGTCCTAAGTGGTAGAAATGTTCATAGTGATAGTACAGTGAAGTTCACAGTTTAAACTAATCTGACTTGTAATTTAAACGAAGTTAAAAAATTTCACTGTATGGAAATCTGAGGGCATTTTTAAAATTATTTGGTAAAACATTTTTCATTTATAAGAATTTAAAGAACTTATATTTTCATATTTCAAACCAAAAGGATTGCATTGAGCGAAATGTTTGAAACTCTACCAGGAAGAAAATTGAACTATGGCCTTCTGAATTGCGACATGGCCTTCGTTTCTTTTCAATCTTGCTTGGGAGTTGCCAAACAACCTAGCACTCGTGAGATGGTTCATAGGCATAGCCTATAGACCTTATTCATAGGGTGCCTGAACCATATAAGGAAACTGCACTCGCTCATCCCTGACTTCCCTTTAATATGATTAGAAACTAAGGAATCAAAATAATAATGTCACCGTGGTTCTTGAATTTCCAAATGATAGTTGAAATTGGAGGAATTAGATTGTTGACATCAATAGATGCAAATATTAAAAGTTGAAATACAACAAAAGGTTTGATTTTGAAATGTAGCAGCTGGGAATACCTTCAAAATAAAAATTTAACCTTACACGAGAGTATGGCTTCAAAATATCTTGCTATGATTAAGGATGTCAATAATGTACAATGATCGACAATTCTATTTTCCATATGTTTAAGATTCTATTATATAGAATAATTATTTATATAATGGATCAAATGATAATACATACCTCAATGATCTACAATTTAGATCATCATTATCTTCTGATCAATGATACAAAGTGTAGAAGAGACCTTTCTTGTATAGGTATGGATAAGAGATAGGATTAGATGAGATCATGACATGTATATTAATCTTATAGCACGAGACTACGTAACAAGTATTAAGTGATTTAGGACAAGAATTAAATGAGATAAGATCTCATCTAGATGACTAAAACTACCTCTCTTCCTCTTGAAGATAACCCCATCAACACCCTCCAGTGAGGGCTTCCTCATGGGCTTTCTATATTTCTTACGCTTCTTACCATCTCCTGAGGTGAAGATGAATGAATATTTTTCATCTCTGTTCGAACCTTCGTGACCTATTTTGATTTCTCCCTCCTCTAGGTTCAGTTGCTCCTTCTGCCCTACCTCCAACTCAGCCATACCCATAGTTAAGGTTGGTAAATTTGTATCTTCCTTCCTCCTTGGAACTGGTTTCCACTGATCTGGCAGATGAGGGAGGGAGGGGAGGGGGTGTGGGAATAACCACCACTGAGAAGTCATTGAGTTTATCACCCAGGTCTTGGGAAGAGGACAATCTGACTTCACCAAGTTCACTATTATGATTAGTAGAGGTTACTGCGGTAGGGGAATCAGGTGGGAGAGAAAAAGAACTAGGGCTACCAACCTTCTCTACGGGTATACCAAGGGTTGAAGGTAGGTCAGAAGAAGTCCCTTGACCGGGAGGGAGAATAGAGTAAATCTTCCATTTAGGTTTAGGTATGGATCTCACTTTATCATCCTTAGATTGTAATATTTCCAGAGCAATTTGCTATGCATTTTGCAACCTATGCTTTGGCAAGGGGGAGTTTAAATTGGCACCCAAACCAAAGTCTAGGTCTTTGGCACTGGGAAGCTCCTGAAGTGCTTTAGGGACCTCCATATTAAGTGCAGGGGGTGGCTGCTTGTCAAAATGTACTTTAAGTTTGTCCAAGGTAGCAGAGAGCTCGACAGATCCTTGCATCCAGGTCTTGGGAGTAATGCTTTGTTGCGACAGGAGGTCTTGCTTACCAGGGGGTTGCGTACTACAGGGGGATTTGACTGAGAGGTAGACGAGAGGTCAACAATGGTATTCTGTAGCGCGGAAGAGGAAGGGGGTACATCTGAATTACGGGGATCAACAGAGTAAGGGTTGCATTTATTTTAAAATGGGGCAATCTTGTTTCTTATGCCCTTCCTTTCTGCAAAGATAACAACTATTAATGCCACCTAGAAAGGTAACAGGGCCATTGATGGGAGAATCACCAAGGTCAAATTGTAGAGATTCTGAGAAGTCGATGCCTGGTTTGAGGAAGATGAGCACATGAACATTGGTGTGTGGGATTAACACATTAGATTGGTCTACCCTCAATACTTTTCCTACTGGTTCAAGAGCCTATGGAATAAGATTTAACAAAAAGGGAGGGAGATTCCCAATCACTACCCATCTAGAGATGGATAGAGCCAAAACCTCGTTGTGTGAGGCTTCTAAGGACCAGGGGATGGCTCTGAATTTGTAGGGCCCAACTTTCCAAAGCCGTCTATCAACAATGGATTTCTGAGACTTTGGGTCACAAAAGAACATAAAAAATAAACCCTTTTGTATCATTTTGCGGTATGAGAAATGGAACCCTAACTTCTGACTCCAAACTCTTTGAAACCAATCATTCAGGAAATTTCTAGAGGGCAATCTTGAAACATTAACGACAATAAAAGAAATTGCAGATTCTCTAAGCCTAGCCTTCTCATGTTCTATTGCAGAGTGCATTTGGGGATTAGGCTTGATAACGAGTCTGGGGTCAATGGAATCTTACCTCCAACTCATGCGCTTGCATCCGAGCCTTGGGTAATGGCTGAGAGGATTTGTGATCCTTTTGGAAGCTTCCTTTCATTATGGATGATTTGTTTGAAGGAATTTGACTTGTCTTGGCCTCCTCATTCTCCATTCCCTGCAATGTCTTGGCCGCTTCTCTCCACTGGCGAGTTATCTCCTCCAACCGCTTTTGGATCGACAATAATACTACGAATGGTCTTTTTAGGGGCAGTAACGTCGCCTTCTTTAATGCCAAGGGATTTATTGCCATTTACGGCCCCGGGAGAGGTGGAGGCCATTAATGACACACCCAAGATTAGCGCGCGGGAAGCACAACAGTACGTGCGAGCGACTTAACCTAGTTGTAGAGCATTTTCTTCATTTTTCACTTAAGATTTTCTTTGCTTTATTTTTTTTCGTTGTTAATACAATTCTTGATCTATATAATTATATTTTTAATTTTTACAATTATGATTTTAGAAATGAAATTATGAAAAAATATGATTTTTTTAATTAAATTAAGAATAAAATAAAATTACATTTATTTAAGATATATTTAATTAATTTAAAATAAGATTTAAATTGTATGAATTATAAATATAATA
Source organism: Thuja plicata (assembly GCA_018584345.1). Lineage (NCBI taxonomy): Eukaryota > Viridiplantae > Streptophyta > Pinopsida > Cupressales > Cupressaceae > Thuja > Thuja plicata. The sequence continues at coordinate 1,320,324 of MU228196.1, read as the reverse complement.
AAAATTTATAAACTATTTTATTTAAAAAATGAATAATGTGTGCTGATAATTCTATTACAAATTATTTAATAAATAATATTTATTTATTAATAATAATTTTTTCCCTAAGGGTATACCGATCTATAAAAATATTATTATTATATAAATATAGCTATTATAAATATTAATATTGTATATCATATTTATTATTACATAATTAATTATTCAATATATAACAAATAGATTATGATTATTATATATATTTTTTCAAATATATTTTTGTTGGAAATAATAGAATGATGTACTGAGAGGGGAGGGGTGAATCAGTACCCTCAAAACTTTTATCAATTTAACCTTAATCCTTTTATGTAATCAATTGTATTACCAACCATATATGCTATCTTATCTTTGTGTATGTTATATCAAATCATTAACTCAGTTAACATGTTAAACATTCATAGAAACATTCATGAAATGTATAGACACATGACATAAGATTTGGTAATGCAGAAAACCCCTGTTAGAAGGTAAAATCTGCGGTGGGGATGAAACCCACAAAGCTTCACTATCTGCAAAATGGAAGGGGTCAGTTAAGGCTTACAATTTTGATCACTTCTAATGATCTACCCTGTTAGGAGTATTATGTAGAGACTGGTTAAGGTCTACTATGTTAAGAGCTTTAGCAAGACTGTTTAGTGTGCACTCGGTTAAGAGATTTACAAAGTATTGTTAAATCCACCTTTCTCAAGGATTTCTTCTATTTGCTACACTTGTTAGAATGTAGTAAAAAATATTCAGTGACCAAAGTATATGCAATCTACAATTGCTGATTACAGATCCAATAAAGATTACATGTATATTTATCACCTATTGTGATTAATCAATACGATCTATTCTGCTCGGTAGCCTTGGTTCTTGTTCTTGATAACTGATTTCATCCTTGGCTATTATTCTGCATAAAACTCTTAGTTTGATCCATAGATGTGCTCCTTGGCTACAATCATCATCACACACGTGTTCTGATAGATTACATATCTATTTATACAATGAATTTAACCTATATGAGTTTCACGTATTACAATGATAACTCTATGATCAAAGGTTTATAACTTGACCTTGATCTCCTAGTTTGCATGTTTTCAATCAGTTAGACTGATTAAAACAATTACAATTACATTGATTGTCCCTAAAGAAATGGATTTAAAGCTCATAGAAAAGCTAAATATAAAACACAAGTATTTTATTTGACGTGGAAGTCAGATCCACATTTCTCAGGATTCTAATTGTCTCTCAGTAGACTGGTGCTCGGGATGCTCTTTGGTCTGTCGGGTTCCTCTATCATCTATTATGTTGATTTGCATTGTACTCTGCTTGTCAGGTTCCTCTGTCGGGTTTTCTTTGTCAGGTTACTCTTTCGGGTTCCCTTGTAACATTTTTGGGTTGCACTGTGTCGTCGGGTTTGCTTGTAAACTTCTTTTTTGGGTTTGCTCTAAACTTTGACTTTCGGTGTTGGTGTTACCGACGGTTTCAAAATTGTTTTTCCTTTCATACTAATGGAAAAATTATGTCTTCAATCTCCCCCTTTGACATTAGTATCAAAAACTGATATGTGCAAATACTAAATGTTTAGTAATGTACACCCTGTGTTCATCTTGTCATTTATGACTCCCTCTATGTATATGCCAGTATATTATATGTATGTACACTTATTATCTCCTTTATACATATCATTTTCAGCCTTGTATCCTATCAATTTCCTCCTACACATATCATTTTCCCCCTTTTTTGATAGTAAGGGCAAAGGTGTAACCACTTACAACTTGTCAAAAATGTAGGAGTGAGAGATGTTCAAGTCCTCCATCATCTTCTCCCATTTCTCTTGTAGGTGTTCAAATGTCATTTTCTCTAAGGTGATCATGGCGTGCATATCATAGATGTTGTTGGTGACAAACATTTCCAGGGTGGCTATCAATTGCCTTTCTATTGTCATATGTTTCTGCAGTAGTGTCAGATTCGGTAAGAGTAGAGCTTGTAGCTCGGTTACCTCATCCCTAAACCTTGATTCTGCCTCTTGGATTTGAAGTCTCAACTTCTTAGCTTCCATTACCTTTGCATAATGCAATTGTATTACATTATCTATTGTTGAGAGACTTTGAGCACTAGAATTTAGATCTGCATCTAGTTGTGTAATCTTTTCACTATTCTCCTTAGTGAATTTCTCTAAAGTGTTTAACTTTTGAATTAAGGCTATTGCTTCTGAAATGATAGGTTCTAACTCACTTACTTTTTCAGATAGCTTCACCTTGTTCTTTGCCACTTCTTGGCTGATTTTATCTGTTAATTTATATTGGTACTTCTTCTCTTCTCGTTCTTCAATTGCTTTTTCTGCATCCACATTCTGTGATTGGATGGCATAGGTAAGAACGGTAAGTTGATCAAGGATTGGGGTATTGTGATCAACATCTATGTCAGGAACAATATGTGTTAATATGTCCCTTGTCGTTTGTAGCACTTGTGATTCCTTTGTTGGCAAGTGATCAATTTTGTGTAATGTGATTCACTTTTTGGTTATCATATATGGCAACACACCTGGGTTACAGATTGATTCCTATAAAGATAAGTTTTGTTGATTCAGAAATCGACTATGTATAGAAGCAGAGATACATAAGTATTTTGGAAATTGAAGATCGAGATCGATGAGTTATGACATGCAAGCTTAGAGGAAGACAGTATGGGGTATGTGTGACCTCCACCTAAGATCGATTTGGTTTTGGTAATGTCTACGGCGAGTTAGAAAGAATTGAAGATAGACAAATTGTAGTAGAACAACGATATAAAGCAGTTGGACAGTAGCGATGATTAAGGGAGTATGACATGGACTCCTAGAAATCGGAGTTGGATTATGGTTGATGGTAACCTATACTTTGACTATGCAAGAGCGCCGACTATGCATTTAATGTTTACTTTATTAAATGTATTTTGTATTAAAAGTCGACTATGTAATATCTGCATTGAGAGCCGACTTGGTGAAAGAAAAAGATATTTATGTAAGATCTTTTTGTGAAAGCAGATATAGAGGAATGTGTATTATATTGTGTGGAAGATGCCAATGGCAGAGCAGAGAATGACAGAGATCATTGATGAACTATAAAGGAACTATCTAAGCATTAGTGATGCTTGTTTTGTTTATGACTGAGAACACTTTATAAACACAATTACTTTGTAAGAGTTGTAAGCTCAGTTGGCCCCTAACATGGTGTTGTGAACCTTTAACAGGGTTGTAATTCCTTTAACGAGGAAATGTACTATGTAATATTCAGATCCTAACAGGGCTAAGTCTCCTAACAGGGACACTATACTTTAGTGCATGCTTGTGGGTATCATCCCCATCAGGGTTTTCCCTTGGCCAGGGTTTCCTCGACAATAAAATATGGTGTTATGAGTTATGTGTCATTTTTTTATGTTCTTTTCATTACTACAAGTTTATGGTTAAGGTTTAAATGGTTGAAGAATTTAATTAAGTTCATTAATACTGATTCATCCCCCTCTTAGTATTATCCAATCCTAACAATTGGTATCAGAGCTTTTGGCCCTTGGAGAAAAAGTCTAACAGCTTGAGGGAGATAAGAATGGATTTGGACAGTTTGCAAGAAAACTTTGATGCTGCACTTGAAGACCTTGACAAAGCAAAAACAGAGAATGGAGAGTTGAGATTCAACATGCGAACAGATGAGAAATTTATAAAGAAACTCAAGGAACAACTTGATCTTTCCAGAAGTAAAAGACAATATCTTATGGTTCAGATAAAATAGGATTCAGATGAAGACAATTCAGATCAGGTGAGGCAACTGAAAGAAGAGAATGAAACTCTGAAACTTGAGAATGAGACTATGACTAAAGAAATACAGATACAGAAGGATGCTAAGAAGAAAGTTGAAGAAGCTTTAAATAGTGCATTAGATCAAATGAAGAATGATGCTGACAACTACAAGAACAAGTATCTAGAATTGGAGAAATACAATCAGATCATAAAAGGTGAACTTGTTGAGGCAAAGAAACACATTGAGAAACTCCACACCAACAGTGATTTGATCGATGAACAAAGAGACAGACAGAAACCCAAAGGTGATATGACTGGTATTGGCTTCAACAAAGCTGAATGTTCAACGAATCAGGAAGAATCTAATGAGAAGATCGATGCTGAGAAACCTTCTATTGAAGAACCTAGAGAGAAGATCAGACCCTTCAAAGGTAGATGCTTTGGTTGCAACAAATTTGGACACATGAAGAGAGACTATAGAGGTAATGCCCCTTTTAGAACTTTTTCTAGTTATTGTTTTAATTGCAATGGATGTGGGCACAAGAAAGTAGAATGCAAAAAATCTAATCAATCTGGATATAGACAAGACAATGGAAGAGAACCTACAGTGAAACCTACATGCTACAAATGCCATAATTTTGGACACATTGCGAAGCACTATAAGTTGTAAGTTAATCAGGAAAGAAGACCTCCTATATGCTACAAATGCAATAATCTAGGTCATATAGTGAAGTTTTGTAGGTATAATGGATCAGACAACGAAAGAGTAACACCTCCTATGAATACATGGAAGAATGGAAATGATAAGAGTGTTGCAGATTTGAAGAATGATTTTGAAAGTTGCTTTAAAAAAGCAGAAGATAATAACAGTGGTAAGATATGGAAGATCAAAGAAATAAGTGAGACATCAATTCAGGGAGAGTCAGTAGATGCTACTGGATCTTCGCCTGATGGTAGTAAAATAGAATCGACCTAATTGGTCGATCATGGCCTTAGGGGGAGCATTAAATACATACATAAGAACATATCCAGCCCTGAAATTTGTGGATTGAGCTCGAGCGAGATTAGGTATGAACTTGGCTGACATCATGACATATACATCTGAGAGCGCAACATCAGCGGATGCATATATTGCGATCGCGAGATTTATAGCCGACTGGACAGTATTGAGTAAAGTGAGATTTACGACTTAAACTTGTATAAAGCACCATTTGATGACCTATTTATTTACCATTTGATGAAGAGCGACCTAAGGAGATCAAAGAGCGAAGGAACTCAGTCCATTCTACGATTGTCGTGCGTGATTGATTGAAGCAAAAACTCAGAATTCAGTGGAAGAAAGGTATTTACATCATCTATCTATGGATGCACCTATTATTTTCGATGTTGTAGATCGACCTACGTACAAATTTAAGAAACATTCATTCAAGTCCTGTGAAGAGGATCCCGAAGGAGCATTTTCTCAAACCCCTCATGGCATATTACACGTAGAAGATATTAGGGCTTACATACACTGTAAGTATGATATACTAGGAATTGATGAGATGTCAACTAAGATAGAGTATATGACTGATAATGGAGTCGTGAAAGATGAATACAAACACATTGATCAGTTGAGTATCATGAAAATTTTGGATTTGTGCGAATTCAATGAAGATGAATGGTTCAAGATATTGTTGAGCAGAGTACATGATCAGTTCATTTTGATAGGTGATCAGCCTATGAAGATTTGTCGTGACCTAATTCATGAAATTATTGGACTGGACAACACCAGAATCATTCTTGTTGCGGAAAAACATGTAAATAAAGAAGTTGAAACCCTAACTCACTCTAAATGGGACATGTGGGCAATGACTGTGAATGACATCTTTCAGCAAGATTGAGGCTAATTGCTATGATACTTGGAAATAAATTCTACTACAGCAGTAGACCTAACTCAGCATCTGCAGGAGTAATCATGATGTCATGGAGAATGGTGAAGGAAAATGTGAGATATAACCTATGCGAAGTACTAGCACAATATTTTTTGGAGAATGTCAAACTAATAAAGAAAGACAAAACTAAGACCTTCATATTTGGCTCACTATTGATGCATATGTTTATACATTGAGCACAAATTTCCTGGCTTGCACCCTAGTGGTTGGAAAATAGGGATACCTACTGGTATTTTAATTTCACAGAGCTACAAAAGATAGAATAGTACATGGGTTGATGGGGAATTGTTTTCTACGATCAAGATCCTTCAAAGACAAATGAAAACCAGGTACATGATACATGAGGACATTGTTGAAAAATACAAGGATACAATTTGTTTCATGGTTGAAACTGATTGTGTATGTTTTGAAGCTGTCACACCTAGAAAGAAATGGTGTTATCCCATGGGTTATGAAGTAAGTTCAGAGGTACTTACCATGCAAGTTGAACATGTTCTTACATCAAAATTTGATATATCGAAAGAAAGATGGGGAACATATGAGGAGAAATCAGCTAAGGTGAGAGAGGAATAGAATAGAGGTCCGAGGAAAAGAAAAATTTAAAACCTTGTACATGAATGTGGTGTAAAAGTAGGATTGATAGAAGAAGAATTGAAAGAAGTGAAAAAGAAAATGACAGAAAGTTCTCGTGGATTGGCAAGTGATAGTACTACAACCCTTCCCACTCCTGAAGTAGTAATGGTAGACATTCCACCTCCTCCATCATAGCAGACATCACAAAATGAGAACATTACTCCTAGAGTAAACACTAGATCTAGCAAGCAGGCATCACCTAAAGAGCATAGCACAGTGAGAGAAGAGAATAAAATTGAGAAGCACATATGGAATCCTGACATGAAGATGATAGAGACGAGAGCCATAGAACAAGGTAAACTAGTCACAATTGTCAGATACTATGACAGGTATGGAGATTCAGACAAACTTAAGATTGAAGACATTGTGATTGATCGTTTACTTACTTTCAAGAAGACTCTATTGGAAGTTGAAGGAAGTATACATAAAGACTTGTATGAGAGATTGGAGACAAGAAAACACTTAGCATAGATTGAGGATGATACAGTCAGGAATTAGGAAATTGATAACATGTTGCCTGTAATATCCTTACAAGAAAGAGAAAGAATATTCAAGGAATTGAAACCTTTGCCAAGGACTAAGTTAAGATTGTTGAAAATCATGGCGAGGAAGTATGATGAAGTCACTGAGGAAACTCAGAAGGCACTAGAGAAAATATTGATGAACACTACTTCTGACAATCCTCCACCTCCTAAGACCACTTCACCTACACAATTAGGAATGGGAGAAATCTCAAAAGCAACAGAGACAAATACTGAGAAAAGCGAAGTAGATTCACAACCAGATTTCTATGTTTCTGGTGTGCCAGTGACACTTGACACTTCACAAGATGAAATGATATATTTGCAGGGAATGTGGACAACACTATAGAAGATGAAGCAGAACAGAAAGAGGAAGTAGAGCAGAAAAAGGAAGAAGAACATAAGACAGAACAAAAAGAGGATGAACAGAAAGAGGTAAACACATCTTCTATCTCATTGTTGGCAAACAGAGATGTTAATGTTGATAGCGTGGATGAAGATGAGTTGGTTAAATTGGCTTTTACTACACTAAACAAAGTTAAGGAAAGATCATAACAGAAAGGTGACAAAAAGGCTAAAGTGATTACAAGGGCAATTGATACTGTGAACAAATTGCTTCCAGTACATATTGTCTTCTAGCATAAAGATGATATTGAAAATTTGATAATAACACTTGATGAATTTGATGGACATTATGAAAATTTGATAAAGATTGCAGAGGAGAAGGCAGAGAAGAACTATTCAGAAAAGAAGCTATCAGAAGTTTACAAGTCCATCACATGGGACTTAGGCATTGTGAAAACTTGTTTGACAAATGCAAAGAGCTGCATTGGACATGGAATAAAATTGTTTAGTTACTGCATGAATCCTATTAGGCATGTTCAGAATGTTGAAGACATTATTGCCAAAGAAAGGGAAACTTTGAACAATATGATGGACAGTTGTGAAGCATATTCATAATCTGTAACAGAGTTAGACAAGGAAGTCACAAGAATTTTGGCAAAACTTAGTGTATTGGATATTGAGAAAGGGAGAGTATTGACAAGATTTAATTTGTTGAAGAGTTTAATCACTCCTAAGCTATATATACTTGAGGTACATCTATCAAACTTGGAGAAAGTGACAGATTCATTAACTAAATCTATGCCCACAGAATTGAAAGAAGCTGAGACCACATAATTTGCATTGAATGGCTAATTCATATTAGTCAAATATTGTTCAAATCATGGAGTACAGAAGTGAAGATATTGGAAGATTCCTTTCAAGATATTCTGAAACTGGTGAGCAAGCACTAAATCTTATTATTTTGTATGCACCTTTGTTATTGTTGCAAAGGGGGAGAAGAGACAAGAAAAAATAATAATATAGGAGAAGAGAATAAAATGGGAGAAGAGACAAGAAGAGGAAGGAACGAATATAGAGGAGACAAACTTTTTTTGTTTTTTTTGTTTTTGTTTTTGTTGGAACATTTATTCATTTTTTTTAAGTGTTGCCATCAATGCCAAAGGGAGAGATTGTTGTCAAGTGATCAATTTTGTGTAATGTGATTCACTTTTTGGTTGTCATTTATGGAAACACATCTGGGTTACAGATCGATTCCTATAAAGATAAGTTTTGTTGATTCAGAAATTGACTAAGTATAGAAATAGAGATACATAAGTATTTTGGATATTGAAGATCGAGATCGATGAGTTATGACATGCGAGCTTAGAGGAAGACAGTATGGGGTATGTGTGACCTCCATCTAAGATCGGTTTGGTTTTGGTAATGTCTACGGTGAGTTAGAAATAATTGAAGACAGACAGACTGCAGCAGAACAACGATACAGAGCAGTTGGACAGTAGCGATGATTAAGGAAGTATGACATGGACTCCTGGCAATCGGAGTTGGATTATGGTTGATGATAACCTATACTTTGACTATGCAAGAGCACTGACTATGCATTTAATGTTTACTTTATTAAATGTATTTTGTATTAAAAGTCGACTATGTAATATCTGCATTGAGAGCCAACTTGGTGAAAGAAAAAGATATTTATGTAAGATATTTTTGTGAAAGAAAATATAGAAGAATGTGTATTATGTTGTGTGGAAGATGTGAATGGAAGAGAAGATAATGATAGAGATCATTGATGAACTATAAAGGAACTATCTAAGCATTATTGATGCTTGTTTTGTTCATGACTAAGAACACTTTGTAAACAGAATTACTTTGTAAGAGTTGTAAGCTCAGTTGGCCCCTAACAGGGTGTTGTGAACCTTTAATAGGGTTGTAATTCCTTTAACAAGGAAATGTACTATGTAATATTAAGCTCCTAACAGGGCTAAGTCTCCTAATAGGGACACTATACTTTAGTGCATGCTTGTGGGTATCATCCCCACCGAGATTTTCCCTTGTCTAGGGTTTCCTCGACAACAAAATATGGTGTTATGAGTTATGTGTCATTTTCTTATGTTCTTTTCATTGCTGCAAGTTTATGGTTAATGTTTAAATGGTTGAATAATTTAATTAAGTTCATTAATAATGATTCACCCCCCCCCCCTCTCAGTANTTAATAATGATTCCCCCCCCCCCCCTCTCAGTATTATCCAATCCTAACATCCTTGTGCTCCTTCCTAAGCTTTTCTTGCATAGATTTTCGCTGACATATTTCTCCATACTCAATTAGAGATTCATAATCCCATGTAGTTGGATCACATTTTGGTATCTCTATTATTTCATCCAGTGTAACTTGTAGTTTGTTTTTCTTGTTCTTGTTCTTGGATATTGTATGGGAAGTACCTAAATGTAGCACCATAGCAAGATCCTTTGCTTGGTCAGATGTAGTCGATGAAGGCTTTGGTGGTGCTTTGTCTTTTGCCTGCTGCTCAGTATCTTCCTGTCGATTGGGGGTGGACGTCTCTGCATCAACCTTCAGTTTATCTACAACATCTCCTTCAGTATCCTTAGGAGTAGCATCATCTTTCTTCTCTTCTTCAGCTTTATCTTTGTGCTCTTCATTTGTTCCTTTTGGTTCTCCATCTAGTACATTCTGTTCATCAGTTTTATCTTTCTATTCATCATTACCCTTATCCTCGGGTATGCTTGCATCAGGCTTGGGTGAGTTTTCCTTTTGTGAGATTATGTTAATAGCTTGTATTAACAATGGCATTTGGCCTGGTATATTTACCTGTGCAACATATGTAGTTGTGTCTTGTTCATTGGTTTGGTCTGGGGCAACAGTGACATCTTCATCTTTCTTTATCTCATCTACAAGATCTTCTCCGGTAATGTCAATGATAGTATTATCGCGCCATGTTTCATCTGCAGTGTCGATATTCTTTTTAGCTGTTGTGTTCAATTCTTCTTCATTTACATCGTCATCAGTTATAAGAATATGTTCGGGGCTCGATTTAGCCTGATCTTCTTCATTGTGAGGATCCTTGGTAAGAGCTAATTGTGGCTTGGGGCTTCAATCCTTTTTAGGTACATCAAGTATCTTTCTCCATTCATCCTCACTTTTTATGTCAAGCTCAATTAGATGTCCTTGTAGCACTTTGTAGGCTCTTAGTTTTGGTGAGAACCTGTTGGAATGTTGCTTCATCATTTCTTCAATCTCTTCCATCTTAGATTTAGTTGGCATAATTGAAACTAGGGCTCTTTCCCTTATTTGTTTCTCTTCCTTTAGTGCATATGTCCACCTTGCCGACAATCTATTCATAAGTTATTGTGGCATCTTATCTTCAAATTGTATTGGTACATATTTGAATACACAAATTTTTGTAATGATTGCCTCTTCTAACTTTTCCTGGTCCTTGGGGTCCAGAGTTAGCCATTTTCTAATCTTGGGGTCAGTTATTGACCCTGACTTAATAATTAATGCACATACCTCATCAATGGTGGTAGGGAACTTATTCTTAACAGGTTGTTCATCCTGTTCAGTTTCCTCTATGTCTTCCTTAGTTTTCAGGAACTTTCTTCTTTTTGTTGGTGCCTTTTTCCCTGTTTGAGGCTTCCTTGTGTATGTCCTTACTTGTCCTTTCTTGATCGGTGAAGGACTTGCATCCTTTGTTGTTTGACTTATGGTCCTAGATGCAATAATAGTACTAGGTTTCTTTGCTGGTGGTGGTAGTGGTGCATCGGACTCTGTGGATTCAGAGTCACTCAAATTTTCTTCTTCACCGACAGGTGACTATCCTTTGGTGTCATCCTTTTGTTCAGACTCCTCATCATTTATCGACAACTTTTTCTTTAGTGTCTTGGCCATTTTGTCCTTCTCCCTGTCAATATTTTTCACAACTAAGCCTATTTTAATTCTTTCCTTGGCTTCTTCATAGGTTCCTAACCTAGGTTGTGACTTGTCCAATGGTTCATTAATCAATGCTTCAATAGCATTGGTGGCTTGATCTATGTTGACCTCATAGTCAAGTGGTGCCCACCATGCTGCTGCAGGAGCACCTAGGTAGGCTGGTGTGAGACCTAGGGATTCTTTGTTATTTTGGCTTGTAGTCATGCTAGTCACATCACTAGTTCAATAAGATGAACCATTTGGTCCTTTGGTGTGTTTAGGAAAGTTGGAAAGGCCCAAAATGGCCAAGTTGCTAGAAGTTGCTATTTGTTGTCAACTAGGTGACTTAGGTCCTAGAATGGGTAAATTGGTATAGCAAGGTTCCTAAGGCCTTAGATAGGTTATTTGAGGTAATTTTATGCATATTCCATGTTCATGTGGTTTTTAGGACAAGTTTGGAAATCTAACTCCATTTGGAGCAAAAGTTGCTAAAAAGTTGTCATGTTGTCTTGACAACTTTTCTTGCTATGAGCAAATTTTTAGCATTCTTGTGTTGGAAATGCTCTAACTATCTTAAATAGTTAATAATGCAAGGAAGGAACCTATAAAAGGCCAAGAACAACCTTTTCATCGGGTTGATCAAGTTTGAACAAGCACTGTACGGACTGTGCATAAGCATCTTTTTGTTAATTCTATGTTTTGCAAGGTATTTGAATAAGAAGTGGATTAGATGGCTTAAATTTTGTGTTGGATAATCTCTATATTGTTGTTGTGGATCTTTGTGTGGCTTTGTTTTGAGTTTTACTTTCAGTTAGTAGTGTTTTAGAAATTTATTTTGGTTTTGCCAGTTTGCTGGTCTGAACAGAGCTGGAAGTGTAAAATGGGGTCTTAGGGCCACTTCCCACCATTGGATTCCTATGGTCTCTTGGGATTTGGAACTAGACTCCATGTACTCTATGTACACTACAGGAGGGCCCAAGAAAATCACAACAATCATTTATGAAGTGATGCCCTAGGCAAGCTAACTGTAACTTGGTTAGGAATCATAGAGCAGACATCGAGAAATGGAGGGGGTTGAGGGCATTTTTGCCTCAATCCAATCATGTGGCAAGAAAGAAGGAGGGTTAGACTAACTCCAATCTAAAGGAGAATTTCTGGCAAGGTTCCCAAGAGGGACAAAAGTAAACTTTTCCACTGTCAGCAGTGAAACCCTTGAAACCCTCTTTTTAAGCCTAAAATTGTGCTTTGACTGTACAGACAAGTTGGGGGCTTAAAAATTAAAAAATCTCCAAGTACTTTGAAAAGGGTATCCATATTGGTGATTTGTTTGTGGCACTGTTAAGGGGGTTTTCAAGATATCTCAGTTTAAGTCCATGTTGAGGGCTAATCCTTGTAGCCTTTTTGCAGCTATTTAGAGTGTTTACACTTGTGGGTTGTAATCACCCATGACTACAGTATTGTGTGGGGTGTCAGATGTCAGAGGGGACCTAATGAAACCCTAGATAAGTGGCTAAGACCTTTGGAGGCCTTTGATGGACTTGAGAGTTGATGGTCGATTGGAGGAACTACTGAGCAAGGATGATTCTACTTTGTTGATGTGCCCCAACTGAATAGGTAGGATCTCTTGAGCAGGATCCTAGGGTGATTAGAAGCCCTAGTTGGTTAGGTGAAAGACCTAAGGAAGCCCTGAGAGAGCTTGGGGTTTGAAGAGCAAGGTTGGGTTTCACATCAGAGTGGTATCAGAGCGGGTTAAAGATTTGGGAAGAAGCAATGGATGTCTGAAGTTGCTGAAGAATCAGTGGGTGAATCCAGGATGGTGACTAATGTGGAATTAGCCAAAGAGGTTGATGAGCAAAGGAAAAGAAACTGGCTTCTTGAAGAAGCATTGGAAGAGGTGAAGAACAAATTGGATGCAGTTGCAGAGGCAACTAAGAAAAGAGAGGAAGAAGAAGATGGGAAGGGTAAGAAGGTGGCAGAGGAAAACATTGTACCTGAACCTGATCCTATCTTGCAAGAAGAGCCCTTCTTGAAGGCTATCAAAGCCCTAGGAGGTAAAGCTTTGGAAGGAGTGCCACTCTTTAGTGATAAGATGGATATTGATGCAGTCATGGATTGGCTAGATGGCGTGGAGAATCACTTTGAGTGTGAGAGTGTCTCAGAGGCACAAAAGGTTAAGGTGGCTAAATCAAGACTTAGGGGCTCAACCTTAACATGGTGGAAATATGTGCAAGATGAAAGAGTTAGTATGGGTAAGAATCCAATAGCAAATTGGAGTGCTATGGCTAACAAGATAAAGGAGAACTTCCTACCTGAAGACTTTGAGATCCAACTCCATAAAAAGAGGCAAGGATTGAAGAAAAAAGACTTAGATGTAACCTCCTATACTGAGGAATTTCATAGGTTATGTTTGAGATCCAAGAAGCAAGAAAAGGAGCCACTTAAGGTGGCCAGGTACTTAGGGGGTTTGAAGTGGAATATCCAAGAGGAGCTTAGCTTGTGGGGCCCTACTATTGTCCAAAGATGTCATCAGCTAGCTATGAAGGTAGAAGAAAAGAATAGGAGAAAAGGGGATTCTAACTTCAAAGATAGAGGAAAGGGAAGAAATCAGAGAGGTCAAAGGGGAGGCTACCAAGGGAAAGGTAGTGAACAAAGGAACCAAGGGGAGAGTAATCTCACAGAGAAAACTAGTGATCACTCTATAAGGGGTGGCTACAATAGAGGAATGGCTACAATAGAGGAAGAGGCAATCAAGGAGGATCAAGCAGAGGTAGAAGAGGTAGGAGCAGCTCTTATTTTGCAACCATGAAGTGTTACAATTGTGGGCAGCTAGGCCATCCTACCTATAGATGCCCAGACAAGCCCTCTTCTTGAAATCAAGACAAAAGATTGGCATATGCTCAAGAGGATAGTGTAAGCTGCAAGGATGCTAACATAGACCACATTGAATCTAAAAAGGGTGAGAAACTCATGTTTAGGAGGGTGCTGATTAAGCAACCAGTCCCTGACGAGCCTAGACATAGGAGGGCCTTGTTTAGGATCAAATGCAAGATCCTAGGGAAAGTGTGCAAGGTCGTGGTTGATTCAGGATCAACTGACCACGTAATATTAGAGGAGGTTGTTACTAAGTTCAAACTAAAGAAGATTACCCATGACAACCCCTACAAGGTCACTTGGCTTAACAAAGGGCAAAGCATTTTGGTTAATGAGCAAACATGGGTGGACTTTTCTATTGCAGGCTACAAGGACCAGTTGTTGTGTGATATTTTACCCATGGATGCTTGTCATCTTTTGCTAGGGAGGCCTTCGCAATTTGATAGGGAAGTTGTGTATGATGGCAGGGCTAATGCCATAACCTTCAAAAAGGGAGCCAAGACTTTCAAAATTCAGTCTTTGTTGGAAGGGGATGAACCACAGTCCCAATTGTCTAGTGTGCTGCTATGTGGTGGAAAGGAGTTTGTAAAGGATCTTAAACATAAGGAAAGCCAAGGATTTGCAGTGATATTGAAGTCCACAAATGAAGAGGAATCAGTCAAGGAGCCCTTACCAAGTGAGGTCCAAACTTTGCTTGAAAAGTATAAGGACATAGTGAGTGATGGTACCCCAGCCACCTTACCTCCTAGGAGGGTTATAAGTCATCAAATAGACTTTGCACCAGGTGCCTCTTTGCCAAATAAAGAAGCCTATAAGCTCACTCCAGATTAGAACCTAGAGGTAGAAAGACAAGTCCAAGAATTGATGGACCAAGGTTTGATCCAAAAAAGCATAAGTCCTTGTGCAGTCCCGGTGGTTTTGGCATCCAAGAAGGGAGGAAAATGGAGGTTGTGCACTGACTCAAGGGCCATTAACCACATTACAATCAGGTATAGGTTTCCCATTCCAAGAATCGAAGATCTTATGGATTGTCTAGGAGGTGCTATGTATTTCACCAAGTTGGACTTGAAGAGTGGGTATCACGAAATAAGGATCAAGGAGGCGGGTGAGTGAAAGACAACATTTAAGACTACAGATGGTCTCTACGAATGTCTTGTTATGCCATTTGGCCTTTCCAATGCCCCTAGCACATTCATGAGGCTCGTGAATGAAGTGCTCAAAGACTTCACAGGCAGATTTGTGGTGGTGTACTTAGATGATATCCTCATCTATAGCAAGACTAAGAAGGAACATGTCAAGCATGTAGAGGCAGTTTTGAAGAGGCTTCATGAAGAGAAGCTAGCCATCAACTTGGAGAAGTGTGACTTTTTCAAGCAAGAGTTGGTGTATTTAGGCTTTGTGGTGTCTAAAGGGTCCTTGAAAATGGACAAGGAGAAAGTTGTTGCTATACTAAGTTGGCCAACACCTACCACAACTACTGAGGTAAGAAGCTTTCATGGATTGTCCCAATTCTATAGGAAGTTAATTAGAAATTTCAGTGGTATTTGTGCACCTTTACTTGATACAATAAAGGGGGAGTTAACTCTAAGTTTAAGTGGACCTTAGAGGCTGAAAAGTCTTTTGACATGTTGAAGAAGCAAGTAGCCACTCAACCCATCCTACAATTGCCTAGTTTTGACAAACTATTTACCTTAGAATGTGATGCAAGTGGTTTAGCAGTAGGTGGGGTCTTGAGTCAAGAAGGTAGGCCAGTAGCCTTCTATAGTGAGAAGCTCAACGAGGCCAAGAAAAAGTACTCATCCTATGACCTAGATCTTTATGCCTTAGTCCAATGTCTTAGGAAGTGGAGATACTATTTGTTGCCACAACAATTTGTTGTGTTTACAGATAATCAGGCTCTTAGCTACATCAACACACAGGAGAAGTTGAGCAACAAGCACTTAAAGTGGATGGAGTATTTGCAGGTCTTCACCTTTACAATCAAGCATAAGAAGGGACAATTGAACAAGGTTGTTGATGCATTAAGTAGAAGGGTTTTGACAGTCCAAGAGATTCAACTCCATAGCATTGGAGTGGAGAGTTTTCAAAATCTTTACAAAGAAGATGATGACTTTGCTGAAGCCTACAAGGTATGCATGGACTTTGAAAACCATTTTCATAGCATATTTTCAGAGTATACATTACAAAATGGGCTGCTATTCAAGGGTAACCAGTTGTGTGTGCCTAGGGGTTCTATGAGGGAGAACCTAATACAGGAGAAGCATAATGGCAGCTTGAGTGGACACTTTGGTATCAGCAAGACCATAGAACTAGTGCAAAGATTCTATTATTGGCCTAAGTTGGTCAAAGATGTGAACAAGTATGTAGAGCAGTGCATGGTGTGCATGAAGGCAAAATGAGGAATGAGCAATGCAGATCTTTACCAGCCCCTACCAATTCCAAATCAGCCATGAGATTGTGTAAGTATGGATTTTGTTGTAGGCTTGCCTAAAACTAAGCAAGGTTATGATAGCATCTATGTTGTGGCTGATAGATTCAGTAAAATGAGGCATTTCATCCCATGTAAGACAACTAATGATGCAAGTCATATTGCTCACTTGTTTTTCAAAGAGATTGTAAGGATCCATGGTATTCCATTAAGAATAGTGTCTGATAGGGATGTCAAATTCATGAGTCACTTCTAGAAGACCTTGTGGAAGAAGCTTGGCACAAACATGTCTTTTGGTTCAGCTTACCATCCACAAATTGATGGTCAAACTGAAGTGGTTAACATGACCTTAGGTAACCTTCTTAGGTGCCTAACTAAGGAGTATGGCCAAACTTGGGATGTCATCATCTCACAAGAAGAATATGCCTACAATGATAGCAAGAATAGGACCACCAGCAAGAGCCCTTTTGAGATTGTTTATGGCATGCATCCAAGAGGTGTGTGTGAATTGAGGTGTCTTGGAGGCATGGATTAGAGAAGTGGTCAGGCTGAAGACTTTGTACAAACCATGAAGGAGATTCAGGAGCAAGTCAAGAAGACCATCCAAGATAATACCCAAAACTCAAATCCAAGGTGGATGAAAAGAGGAAGGATGTTCAGTTTGCTGTTGGGGACTATGTGATGGTCCATCTGAACAAAGCAAGGCTTCAAAAAGGTATTCCCACCAAGCTGCAGATGAAAAGAGTGGGCCCTTGCAAGATATTGGCAAAGTATGGAGAAAATGCCTATAAGGTAGATTTACCTTCTGATTTAGGCATATCCCCTATTTTAAATGTGCAGGACTTGGTGGAATATAAAGGTCACCTACCTCATATCAGTCCAGATGTTCATGATGATTTTGAACCTGCTGCAGCACCTACTAATAGCCAGTTGGAGGTAGAGAAGGTGTTAGACTCAAGGGTGAGGAAGTCTACAAGGCACAAGGTGTATATGGAGCACCTCATCAAGTGGAAGGGAAAGCCAAATTTAGAGGCTACTTGGGTTTCTGAGGCAGAGTTCCAGAAGGTTGGCATACCCCTAGACATGATCCCATCAAGTTCAGCGTAGTTCTTTGGGGGGGAGTATGGTGCAGGAGCACCTAGGTAGGCTAGTGTGAGACCTAGGGCTTCTTTGTTATTTTGGCTTGTAGTGATGCTAGCCACATCACTAGTTCAATAAGAGGAACCATTTGGTCCTTTGGTGTGTTTAGGAAAGTTGGAAAGGCCCAAAATGGCCAAGTTGCTAGAAGTTGCTATTTGTTGTCAACTAGGTGACTTAGGTCCTAGAATGGGTAAATTATTCTAGCAAGGTTCCTAAGGCCTTATATAGGTTATTTGAGGTAATTTTATGCATATTACATGTTCATGTGGTTTTTAGGACAAGTTTGGAAATCTAACTCCATTTTGAGCAAAAGTTGCTAAAAAGTTGTTATGTTGTCTTGACAACTTTTCTTGCTATGAGCAACTTTTTAGCATTCTTGTGTTGGAAATGCTCTAACTATCTTAAATAGTTAAGAATGCAAGGAAGGAACCTATAAAAGGCCAAGGACAACCTTTTCATCAGGTTGGTCAAATTTGAACAAGCACTATACGGACTGTGCATAAGCATCTATTTGTTAATTTTGTGTTTTGCAAGGTATTTGAATAAGAAGTGGATTAGATGGCTTAAATTTTGTGTTGGATAATCTCTGTATTGTTTTTGTGGATCTTTGTGTGGCTTTGTTTTGAGTTTTACTTTCAGTTTGTAGTGTTTTAGAAATTCATTTTGGTTTTGCCAGTTCGCTGGTCTGAACAGAGCTGCAAGTGTAAAATGGGGTCTTAGGGCCACTTCCCACCACTGGATTCCTATGGTCTCTTGGGATTTGGAACTAGAATCCATGTACTCTATGTACACTACAGGAGGGCCCAAGAAAAGCACAACAAGCATTTATGAAGTGATGCTCTAGGCAAGCTAACTGTAACTTGGTTAGGAATCACAGAGCAGACAACGAGAAATGGAGGGGGTTGAGGGTACTGTTGCCTCAATCCAAGCATGTGGAAATAAATAAGGAGGGTTAGACTAACTCCAATCCAAAGGAGAAGTTATGGCAAGGTTCCCAAGAGGGACAAAAGCAAACTTTGCCACTGTCAATAGTGAAACCCTTGAAACCCTCTTTTTAAGCCTAAAATTGTGCTTTGATTGTACGGACAAGTTGGGGGCTTAAAAATTACAAAATCTCCAAGTACTATGAAAAGGGTATCTAGGTTGGTGATTTGTTTGTGGCACTGTTAAGGGATTTTTCAAGATATCTCAATTTAAGTCCATGTTGAGGGCTAATCCTTGTAGCCTTTTTGTAGCTATTTAGTGTGTTTACACTTGTGGGTTGTAATCACCCATGAATACTGTATTATGTGGGGTGTTAGATGTCAGAAGGGACCTAATGAAACCCTAGATAAGTGGCTAAGACCCTTGGAGGCCTTTGATGGACTTGAGAGTTGATGGTGGATTGGAGGAGCTAGTGAGCAAGGATGGTTCTACTTTGTTGATGTGCCCCAATTGAATAGGTAGGATCTCTTGAGCAGGATCCTAGGGAGCCTAGGGTGATTAGAAGCCCTAGTTGGTTAGGTGAAAGACCTAAGGAATCCCTAAGAGAGCTTGGGGTTTGAAGAGCAAGGTTGGGTTTCACATCACATGCTATCCTCGGTACAACTAGTTTGATATAGGTGTAATTGGTGTCCACCATAAAACATATATCAATTTTATATTTTTCCACCAGTTGTTCTGGAATCCTCATTCTTTTCTGCATTCTTTCCTTAAATCCAGTGAATTATTAATCCATAACTGATACAAAGTTGTCACCTAGTGACTTGATGAACTCACTAATTTGTATGGTCATTGGTCGGGTGGTATCCCAGTTGACATTTCCTATAGATGGGAAGGATTATTGAAAATAGAAAAATATGCACTTTATAAGTGAACCAAACTTATATGAGTTATACTTTGCAGTCCTAATTATCCTTGTGTTCTTTTCCAATTGCATCATTAGAAGCTCAGATAAGTCCAATTGTAGACCCTTCTTTACTATCTTATGGGTAGTGTTAGCTGCTCCACATGAAATGTTGTTCAACCTGTTGGCCTAGTAGAACTTGTAGCCTAGCACACATGCACCAAATTTTAGTTCTGGATCTTAGATGGTGTTACCCTTTAATCCTCTGTTATCCCATACTGCACCTGTCATCTTCTCAATGTCGGGGCGAGGAGGGTGTTTAAGTGCCTTGGGCTTCTCGGTTATAGGATAACCAGTCACAACATTTATCACATGTCTGGTGATCGGTTTTGGCTCATCTACCCACATCTTTCAGTCATGCACTTTGCTTAGTACTACCTGAGTCCATTCAGTCTTAAACTCCCTTGGAAACATTAGGGCATTTGTTATCCCTGTCACCTCGATATATTTGTGCTCTTCTTTGATGTTCTTGTATGTGCATATATGTGTCCAAATCTTCCACATGCTGTGCAGTTTTCCCATGTGTTGTAATCCCAAACATATGAGTTACTGACTCTCTCAGTTGATAGGTAGTTTCATTTTCTTTAGGCTTCCATGCTTGCCTTTTCTTCTTCCTGCATTCAATAGATGTGTGCCCATGCATTTTGCAAGTAGGACAATATTTGTCCATGTAGGTTTCCTTCTATGGTTGTTTCACCTCAAATTTACATTCATATTCTTTATGTCATTTCTTGTTACATTTATAACAAATTCCTATGAATGAAGTTGTGGATTTAGGAATACCTTTTATTTTGTTCCTGCAAACATTTGATGTGTGGCCTGGTTTTCCATAGTGATTGCATGACTTCTTTCTTGGTCTTGGATGTGTATAGAAATTCTTTGGATCAGCGTGGCATGGAGATTCTCCATTCTCGGTATACCCTAGTCTGGTATTGTTGTTGACTCTTCTTTGTCCATCCAGAAAATCATCCATCCTTTTGGTGCTTTCTTTAGCTCTTTTTATCATGTCATTGTGTTGTTGCTGAATTCTCACTTCATGCTTTAATCTTTCATTTTCTTCTCTTAGCTCACCAATAGCTTTCAGCTTTCCATTCAGTTCTATGTTCATTCGGTTTGCCTCCTAACTCATAAGAATAATTTGATTGGTGATCTCATGATGATGTTATGTAAGTCTTTCTATTTCTGACTCTTTCTCTTGTAGCTTTTCGGTAATCTTCCTTCTGTCATCAATAACTAGTGTTTGCTCTTGATCAACTTGTCTAGCATTATTCATAACCTCAATAATTCTTACCATCTGTGTCTCTTGACTAATTTGCAGTGATTTCACTTGTCCAGCCAGATGTTGATTGATTTCATTTAGGCTTGTAATGTTGCCTTCAAATGTATCTGATGTATTGCTTGATGTAGATCCTGAAGACTCAAATAAACCAGGTATCTCTTCTTCATGATAGTTTGTTTCATTACAACGAGATGCCATAATCTTTCTTTCATCCAACAACTGTCTCATCTTGATTCTATCTTCTTTATATTGTTCATAGAAGTTCTATATCTCTAACTTCTAATTCTCAATACTCTTGTCTAGCTTGTACCTTTCCATTATATGATCTTTTCTCTCAAGTATTTAAACTTTTCCAAATAAAAGATCTAGCTCTGATACCAATTGTTTGAAATAATGGAATGGTGTACTGAGAGGGGAAGGGTGAATCATTACCCTTAAAACTTTTATCAATTTAACCTGAATCCTTTTATGTTATCAATTGTATTACCAACCATATATGCTATCTTATCTCTGTGTATGTTATATCAAATCATTAACTCAGTTAACATGTAAAACATTCGTGAAATGTATAAACACATGACACAAGATTTGGTAACGCAGAAAACCCCTATTAGAAGGTAAAAACTGTGGTGGGGATGAAACCCACAAAGCTTCACTATCTGCAAAATGGAAGGGGTTGGTCAAGGCTTACAATTTTGATCACTTCTAATGATCTACCCTGTTAGGAGTATTATGTAGAGACTGGTTAAGCTCTACTTTGTTAAGAGTTTTAGCAACACTGTTTAGTGTGCACTCGGTTAAGAGATTTACAAAGGATTGTTAAATCCACCTTTCTCAAGGATTTCTTCTATTTGCTACACTTGTTAGAATGTAGTAAAAAATATTCAGTGACCAAAGTATATGCAATCTACAATTGCTGATTATAGATCCAATAAAGATTACAAGTATATTTATCACCTATTGTGATTGATCAAGACCTCTGTTCTGCTCGGTAGCCTTGGTTCTTGTTCTTGATAATTGATTTCATCCTTGGTTGTTCTTCTCCATAAAAATCTTAGTCTGATCCATAGATGTCCTCCTCGGCTACAATCATCATCACACACATGTGTTCTGATAGATTACATATCTATTTATACAATGAATTTGACCTATATGAGTTTCACGTATTACAATGATAACTCTATGATCAAAGGTTTACAGCTTGACCTTGATCTCCTACTTTGCATATTTTCAATCAGTTAGACTGATTAAAATAATTACAATTATATTGCTTGTCCCTAAAGAAACGGATTTGAAGCTAATATAAAATATAAATATAAAACACAAGTATTTTATCTGACGTGGAAGTCATATCCACATTTATCGGGATTATAACTGTCTCTCGGTAGACTGGTGCTCGGGATGCTCTTTGGTCTGTCGGGTTCCTCTGTTTGTCAGTTTTCACTATACTCTGCTTGTTGGGTTCCTCTGTCAGGTTTTCTCTGTCAAGTTACTCTGTTGGGTTCCCTTGTAACATTTTCGGGTTGCACTGTGTCGTCGGGTTTGCTTGTAAACTTGTCTGTCAGGTTTTCTCTAAACTTTGACTTTCGGTGTTGGTGTTACCAACGGTTTCAAAATTGTTTTTCCTTTCATACTAATGGAAAAATTATGTCTTCAATGTTAACCAAAGAAGGAAACAACTTACTCATCTACATATAGTTCATCAAACCATCTCATAATTCAATAAACTTACTAATATGCTTCAAAAAAATATGATACTATTATTTCAAAAAAACAATTCTTACTACTATTCAAACAATAACCATTATTACAAAAAATATGATATTGTTATTTCAAAAAATAATTCTTACTATTATTTAAACAATAACTATTATTCCAATTTGTTAATCAATAGAAATTAATTTTGTTATAACCTACATTTAATTCTATTTTTAAAATACTATTTTAAATAAAATTATAATTAAGTAGATAGGCTTTTCATTGTGAGCATCACCCACTAGACATAAAAGTGTCAGTGAGTTGATAAATTATCTTATAC
The DNA here is from genome assembly GCA_018584345.1 of Thuja plicata. NCBI lineage: Eukaryota > Viridiplantae > Streptophyta > Pinopsida > Cupressales > Cupressaceae > Thuja > Thuja plicata. The sequence goes on along the minus strand of MU228196.1, from coordinate 1,297,529 downwards.
CAGAATTATACTAGAAAAAAATCAGCTGAAATTATTGGCAGAGATGTGTGGATAATGGTGCACTTTGTGGTTTCCCCCGTGGATAGAATGTGGGTAATCTTGACCGTTACTCCCCCCATGGACATGATGTCCTACCCCACCATCATTCCACTACTTACAGAGATAAAAAAAACCGTTCCATCAACATGCTAAGAAAAATGACAATCTAGCATTAAATTTCATATCATTGTCGTATGTTCAAAACATAAAGCATAACCGCATAGCCTCATCGGTATAACGATGCTGCATTTATGTGGACGCATTTGCACTTTCTTTCTTCAAGTCTGCACAGTGAGAAACAAAGAGAAAAATTATGCAACTTAGGTAGTAATCACAACTTTCATTTTCATATATGCTACCAACTGTAGTTTTTGTTTTTGAAATCTTTCAATTGCGTATTTTAATATTTTGACCTATTCTAGTAGTCTTTCTCACAAAAACTACCGAGTTGAATAAGTTATTTGAAAAATTTACGAATCAATCAATTATGAGCAGTAGAAAGAAACAATTTTGCATACGAGAGCTTCAAAAAATAGTGAGGTAACTTAACCCAGTCTTGGTGATTTTTTGGCAGACATGGCACATTTTTTTTGAATTTGAGGATTTCACTTTAAATTACTTGTCCCACACTCCTCTATAGTTGTATGCAGATACTAGAATACAAGTATCCTGTGTCGTAGTGGCTGTACCAAATGGGAATTTTACATTGAGAATTTCCATGACACATTTCTAGAATTCTATACCAGTTTATAGTTTGGGAATAGGTTTGGTGAAGAAATGAGGTTTTTATGCTTATTTTATGTTAACTAATGAAAAGTTGATTAAATGCAGGGAAAATAAGAGTTTAACCGGTACTGCACAATATATCAGTGTCTATACACATCTTGGCATTAGTGAGCTTACAATGTAGTTTTTAGATGATTAGACTATATTATGCTATCTATGCACTTTGTTTGCACTAAAATTATATTTTGTGCTTCATTTTGATGCCCAAGAGTGAAGTTGGAGGGATGAGTTGGAATCACTTGGATATGTACTAATGTACTTCTTAAGGGGTAGGTATAATTTATCTAATTTTATATGTAATTTATCATACTTATGAAATTATACAAATATTTATATGATAGGCATTCACCTTCATCAATAACACTACATAGTTTGAGGGATACACACGATTATATATCACTTGCGATTATTTGTTTTCCCCCTGTAATTTAGTGTCATACCATTGTTGATTCTTGATCTTTTTTTATTGTAAATCTTCCAGACTGGTTTGAATTCATTAAAATGGATGGGTTCATACTCGGTTGATTGAGGTAACTATTAGCCTCACCCAATATTTGCAAATAGAAGAAAAGTTCATTTGATTTTTGCATTGATTTTGGAAGGCATAAGTTGTCTTTATCTGGTGCCTAAGAAATTTGTTGCTACATAAGGAGATACCTAATCCTGTTTTAGTTTGTTGCACATAGGTTGGACTCTCATTTTCAATAGTGACTAACTTGGTTCATCTATATGTAGGTTACAAATGTTAAAGATTAGAAATAGTTAAATTTTTGTCATAATAATACGAGGATTTTTTAATATGCTAATTAATATATTTAGTTAATTATTGTTATTAGGTTCTTTTAAAATAAAAATTAATAAATTTAAATTTATCATATAGTAGAATTTAGAAAATTAGAAATGAGAAGAAATACTAGTCTCATAGGAAAACCTACTAATATGATTATTATGATTACGCTAAATATTGGTTTCTTTATATTTAGGGATATATAAATCAAGATTTTTTTAATTTTTCTAATCACAGGAAGAAATTTTAAGTTAATAAGGGATAGACAGTTAACGTACCTTGTAGATATAGTTTTTTTTTTTTATTTTTTTTTTATTTTAGTGTAGGTTCAGGTAAAAGGATACTTCTGGTTGGATATTTTCCGGAACAAAGAATATAATGAAGGATTTACCCAACAAAGCATAACTGAGACATTATGATTTTTTTTTTCAAGGCACTCTATGTAATAACTTAGATTTGAAAAGATAAAGGATATCTCTATAAGGTATCTAGTTGTAAATTGAGGTATGCCTCCATCTATTTGTAAATTAGATTATTTGTTATGTTTGGACCTTGGTCCCTGGCTAGACTGGAGGTTTTCTTCTCTGTTTTTCCTACCAGTGCCCTCAGTGAACATAAACTATGTATCTTTATCAAAAAAATTAATATAATTTAATCCATGGCTTAGGCCTTTTACCCATCAAAAAAAATTTACTATATACTAATGTAAATATATTTTTAAAATTGTATTAAAGCTATATAATCTATAAGATTTAGATGAGGAAAATATATTTTATTGTCAAAATATGATTTCAACTATGTCATTATTACATTTTATTTTATTTTTATTTAAAAGAAGACTTGAACTAGAACCATTAATGTCTATAATGGTAACTTTAAATGAGATTATCCAAACATCCTCAAACACTATTTAAAAATTACTAGCATAGTATCTTCTCCATATTTTTATAAAAAAAAATATAATTAGATTTTTTACTATTTTTATAGATTTCAATTAATTTTTTTAATGTTTAAGTTTGGTACCAAAGTTAAATTTTTAGATTAAACAAATACAATATAATTATTTGTTAGTTTTAAAAATCAAAACTATTATCCTAATGTAAAATATTAAAGTTAAAAATAAAAAGCTAAAATTTTAACTAACATATTAAAAGTCACAAGTAAAGTTAAAATAAAAAATAAAAAATAAAATTAAATCTATTAAAATATAAAAAGTCAATTTGTAATTCATTGACTTATTTAATTCTTCACTCTATATATATAATTAAAAAAAAAATCAAATTTATAAAAATAAAAAAAATTATTCTTTTTGGGAATGAATATTACTTCAAATAATGATATTAAAAAAAAAACATTTAGTTTTCTAAACCATTCATAAATGACAACTTTTGTTTTAAAAAAAACTAATTCCAAAAAACCCTTCCAAAAATATGATATATATCATTTGTATAAATTTAATACTTCAAATAATAATATATTTTAAAAAAATCTAATAAGTTTATAAATTTTCCAAGAACAATGATATGTTTATTTTTTATACTAGAGGAGGAGGAGGAGGAGAAGAAGAATGAAGAAGAGGAAGAAGAGGAAGATAGAGAAGAGAAAGGTGGACGAGGAGGAGGAGAAGAGGAAGATGAGGAGGAAGAAGAGGATGAAGAAGAGGAAGGAGGAGGAGGAAGAAGAGGAATAGGAGGAAGAGGAGGAAAGAGGAGGAGGAACGATGAGGAGGAAGAGGAGTAGGAAGAGGAAGAGGAGGAGGAGGAGGAGGATGAAGACAGAAAGGAGGCAACCAAGAAGTAGGGATGAACAAAGTGGAAGAAGAAGAAGAGGATGACAGGGATGAGGAAAAAATAAAAGAAGAAGAAGAAGGAGGAGGAGGAGGAGGAGGAGGAGGAGGAGGAAGAGG
>MU228196.1:1251014-1285115 GCA_018584345.1 Thuja plicata | reverse complement strand
ATAGGTGAGAGAGCATAGAAAACACTATCCAATTGGCAAATAATTCAATTGGCACAATATCTTTTTCCAAAAGAATGCACGTCCATCTGTTGTTTGTCAATTTTGCATGATAAAATTATCAATAACTGTTGCATTTCTTAAACGTATTTTCCAACCTTTCATCTTCGGGTAAATATAGTCTGTCAATATTGATATCCTTATTAGAGTGTGCCAATATGTAATTGATTGATGACCAGAATAATAATATTAGCATCCATGTCATTTGAAGTTTATAAGCAGTGATTTTTAATCCTTAGATTTCTGTTAAAATACTTTTTTCTAGGATGCTGTAGTGGCAAACCGATTCTTCGAACTTGAACCCGAATTCGAACCCAAACCAGCATCCTAGAAAAAACCTCATTTCAATAATTCAAATTCTTCTGTTTATTGAATAGAATGGTTGTAATTTAGAAAATCCAGTGTAAATTTTCAAGGAGAATTTGGGTTTATAGGTGAGAGAGCATAGAAAACACTATCCAATTGGCAAATAATTCAATTGGCACAATATCTTTTTCCAAAAGAATGCACGTCCATCTGTTGTTTGTCAATTTTGCATGATAAAATTATCAATAACTATTGCATTTCTTAAACGTATTTTCCAACCTTTCATCTTCGGGTAAATATAGTCTGTCAATATTGATATCCTTATTAGAGTGTGCCAATATGTAATTGATTGATGACCAGAATAATATATTAGCATCCATGTCATTTGAAGTTTATAAGCAGTGATTTTTAATCCTTAGATTTCTGTTAAAATACTTTTTCCTAGCAATTAGTTAGGTTCTTTCTTGTTTTATCACAAATTGGGTAAGAGTCTTCCTATCTCTTCATTTTCACTTTAAATTTCGACTGCCCTTAAAGTCTCCATGGGGGAACCTTTAGTAAGTGTCGGAATAGATGAGATATATTTCATTTTCATTCTTTGGAAGTAATTTTAGATATCGAGTATAAATATGTGTGCCAATTCTTAAATTTATATCATGTTGGTCCAATGCTAATGACTATGGTCGGCAGTGTTGACTAAGAGAGCTCTTCTACGAGATTGCAATTCTTGTATTTATTGTAATGGAATATTTGCACTTAAGGGCTTCTGATGCATTATATTATTTATCATCGATTATTAGATAAGTCTGTATGGCACTTTAGAAGCATGCGAATGGTACATTGAAACATACATTGGTGATCATGATGGTTTTTCAAGGCCTTTTTGCAAAATTACAAGAGTTCTCCAGGCCTCAGACCTGAGCACATGCAGAGACCTTTGTGGACAGTTTATAACTTTATGTAATAACAGTGACTTACTAGAATTATAAAATTGTTTATAATGTTTATCTTCTTAAATCTATCTCCTAATATTCTTATCATAAACTATAAATAGGATTCGATACCCTTCCATTGCACGTCTATGTTTCAAATTTCTATGCTAATCTCTTATGAACATGTAACACATTCTACTTTAATGCAAAATGTTCTGCATTGAAATCTTTCTATCTGACTATCCTTTCCTACCCTTAAACCCGATTTCGCTACCATTTAAAGTTTCAAGAAATGACAATCACCGTACCAATGAAAATTGAAAATAGATATCCAGAAAAATGAACTGTGTAAGAGCAGTTTCCAGAAGACTGTTGTGCCCGTAAGCAATCACTATTGAGTGTAGATGACACAACATATTTGGTATGACTTTGGATGTGAATGATACAATTCCTATGATGGATAATTTCCAAAAAAATTGTACTTATTCTAGACAATTATTAATAGTCTGTGGGAGTAACTTCTCGGTTTTCAATATATCAATGGCTCACCATAGATGCATTTGGTACAATATTTGCTACTGCCTTATTGAAGAACATAACATAGGTGTACTGTAAATCTTGCACGGAAGATATTTATTTAGTGGATATTATTAATATTGCAACTTGTATATTTAAGTTTTCAAGCCCATAAGTTATTATTTATCTACTGCCTTATTGAAGAACATAACATAGGTGTACTGTAAATCTTGCATGGAAGATATTTAGTTTAGTGGATATTATTAATATTGCAACTTGTATATTTAAGTTCTCAAGCCCATAAGTTATTGTTTATGCACTATGAAGTACGTTTTGTGCAATGCAATGTAATCAGTGATATGAATATAAACAACAAAACTCTATATTCTACAATTTATTGGCTAAACTCTCTATTTTATTTGCTCTCTATATCTCTATGCTATGGAAATGCCTTTTTTTGTTTTAAAGGGGTAAACACTTTTGATTCGAATCACGAGTCTATGCTATGGAAATGCCTTTTTTTGTTTTAAAGGGATAAACACTTCTGATTCAGAGCTATGAATCGTGAGGTCATAAACGGAGGACCTCATCCCCATTTAAACATTCCAATGGCAAACAACACTACAACTTATTTATATCTATGTATATGTATATGTACACACACATATATCTATATATTATGTATTAGAGTTAAATATCTCTCTATTTATGTTTCTCTCTCTTTCGTAAATTTGTTTCTATTCTATTGGTCACTCTTCTTCCATGTTTCCATATTCTCTCTCTATTCAATATGTAAACTTCCTTTTGTTTTTATTTCTCTCTTCAGAATGTTTCTATTTCTCTCTCTCTGTTCGTTATAGAAACATTCTCTTGTACACTTGTATATATAGATCATTCTTGATCTCTGTTTAATAACACATTCATTATTTTACCATAATATGGTATCAGAGCTATAGGTTAACTTTTTCAAAAATTTTGTAATCCTCTATTGAGTGGAAATTTTGGAAATAGTTTCAGTTCTTTTTCTTGGCTCGTGTTCTTTATTAATTTTTGAAAAATTAATATAATTTTTTTTTTGAAATTATTCAAGATTGTTAATTTTTTGAAATTTATCTGCTACCTCAGGGATCTTCCAGCGGCTCATTTTTTTCTTGCACACAGTTTTGGGCCCATTAATGGCCACCTAGGGTTTTTGCACTTTTGACTAGGGTTTTGACCCTTCAGTTTCAGTCAAAAAATTATTTTTCTTGCAGATTCTTGGTGGGTTTTTCAAACCCTCAATTGGGTCATATTCGAAATTTGGTGTGAAGTCAACATGAGAATGCAAGACAAGATGCAATCATAAGGCAACATTTGAGCATGGAAAACATGGAGTTTTGAAGTCTTTTGGAGAGTAGGTGAGACAGAAAAACACGAGGAGTGGTGAAATTAGGAAATTGCATAAGGAAAGTCAACAAATTGTGAGGCCAAGACATGAGACAACTTGTAAAAGTTGTACTTGGAGAGGTCGGAATCTGACCTCCCCAAGTACAGCCTTGTACTTGTATAATTTGGAATCCGACCCCCCCAGTACAAGGTGGGACTTGGGACCCAAAATTTCCGCCCGCCTATATTGATCAAATTTTGATTCCATGTGGTGCCTTGCATGAAAATATGGAGATTTCAAAGTGAAAATCAGGACTCCTCACCAAAACAAACCTGATTTAGGTGGGTTGAGGATCAACCTTTCCATGAAAACATCACGATCAGACCTGCAATCAAGAAGAAAAGACATGATTAAGTCCAACATTTCGAGGTGAAATCAATATGCAAGCCATCATTATGAAGAAATGAAAAGGAGGTGAAGTTATTTGAGGTCAAGGTGGCATATGAATTCAAAGAAAAAATGATATGGAGCTGGGACTTAGAGAGGTTGGATTCCGACCTCACCAAGTCCAAGCTGGGACTTGAGACCCCAGATCTCCGCCATCAAGGAGAAGGTGCATTTCGGCATCATATCAATTTCCAGCATGAGGGAAGGCAGTTCAACCCATGTTAAGTCAGATTTAAGCTGGTAAAAAGGGAAATTTCTTCATCTAAGGCATGAAATCGGATCTTCAAGGCAAGAAATTCAATGATTCAATCTCTGATTTAAACTGAAACTCAATCCAAAAACCATCATATTCCAAGAAAGGGGAGGATTTCAAGCGAGAAAGTGAAGAAGACATAGAGAAGGATGAAAGTTTGAATGAGGTTTTCATACCCCTGATTGCCGCCAGCCTATAAGGCTCCAATTTGACCTTGAAATCAAATTGCCAGTAGATATCCTTGACCAAGTTGGCCTTAAGAGGGATTAGATGAGAATTAAATCAATTGAAATTCAATCAAATTTGAAAAGAAATCAGGGAAGATTGGTGAAAAGACGAAGATCAGAGGTTCGAGTTAGGAATTGGATCATGTTCATTAGTAGAGGTGGAACTATGAAATCAACATTCGCTGGGCATGTTCTGACAAGGGTTGACAACTTAGGAAATCATAACTTGAATCCGAAATTAAGAATTGTTAATATCAATGCTTGGTTGCTGTTAAGATTGTTTACAAGTAAAGTTTCTTTCATCCAAGCATTATGCTAAAATCATATAGTAGGAAAGGGCAGTTTTATGTTAACAACATTTTAATCTTGTCCATATTTATCATTTTACAAACTTAATACAATCCTTTCTTTTGTTTTGCTAGGTGAGATGGAGGAAGATGTTTGAAAGCAAAGAAGGGCAATGGTGAGATCAAACTCAAGATTTGAATCAAGTACAAAGTGGAGACTTCGAGTCTCAACAAGATGTCAGCTAGAGGTCTCAACGTGGGTGGTTCAAGATCAAAGGTTGAAGTGAATATGCAAACTCAAGAGATCAAGATCAAGATCAAGATGGAATTTGAAAGGGACAAATTGTGCAAAGAGAATGATCAAGGCTGCAAGTGGAGGAAGTTATCACAAACTTGAATTTCCTTCAGAAATCCAAGTTCAATTTGAAGGATCCAGCTACATGATGCACCTCATCAAGAACCAGTCAAGAATCAAGCTAGTACAAGCAATGGCAATGAGAAGAACTTCAAAGGACGGAGGAAACTTATGGAGATGAAGCAATTTGGGAATGTGGGCCATCACAATAAATCTAAGACTTGATCGTGTTGAGTATCAAGAGATATTTTCTCATTAATAATGGAAGATATTGTCGATTGGTGATTAATGGTGAAGCTGGTGTCCATACCATTTGGTACTTGTTGATTGCAAGTATTAGTGTAAGGTTTGTATGGGCCTAATTGCAAGTATTTAACTTTAATTGGAAATGTTCATTTGGATTGCGCCATCATTGGGTATTTGAATGAGTGTTGACAATATGAAAATCATTCACGCATGCTTAGAAGCAAGCACTCTCCTTTCCTTAGTTGATTTGGCAAAGCAAGGACTAGTTAGAGTTTCACCTCATCATCAATGATCTCTTGCGTTGTTAGAGTTAGATTAGATTTCTCAACCCAAATCTATTTGCAGTTTTGATTAGAAGAAGTTGAAGAGTTATCATTGTTAAATCATTCATATTAGGAAGTTGATGTCCATTGAATGAACAACGTAAGTCCCCAAGTGATTATTAGCAAATCACATCACAAAACTGAGTTAAGTCCATTATAAGAAGGAACCTTGAGATTGTCTTAGTTGATCACACCATCATGTACATTGTTTAGCATCTAAGCTTCCTTATTCAAAGAGGATTTGATATTTGGCATTTCATCCTGGAATACTTAGTGTTTCATCCTGCATTTTGAAGTGGTCACAAAACTCACATCAACAGTTAGTAAATGAGAAGTCTATCCTCTTAAGTGTTGATCCCAAAATTTAGTTCAATTCAGTGATGACGAGAACATTTTTACACTAAATTTGTCAAATTGCATGCTTGTTGCAATCTTTCTTTTTGCTTGTAAACCAATTATTTTGTTCATGGTCACAAAGGACATTGTTTGTATACTTGTGTAGATCCTGCGCTTTTTGTTCAGAGCTACAGTTAACTGCATCTACATGAGATTTGGTTATATTTTATGACCAGGCTTTTCATTTTTGCCTCTGTATGATTGTGAAAGTTCTTAGTAGCAGATTTGACAGGAAAAAAATTGTGTTTTTACATCATTACAGGTCTGTTGTATTAAAATGCCTCTTGTTTATATTCTGGAACCATGCCCTGAATTTATTAAATCTTATCAATGCTTCTACATCAGAAAACTCTGATTTTGGCATTTTGCAGGTTAGAATATGAATAGAAAGACACTCAGATTTCACACTTTAACAAAATAAATAGAAGGATCACATTTATAAACTGCATTTTTAGCATATATGCTTAAGAAAGCTGTAGTTCCTTCCTCGGAAAATTTGAATTTTTTTTTCTCGATTGAATTTCATGTTTTTTTATCTGCCCGTACCTCATTTTTTTCATGAGCATGGCTACCATGGTTGTAACTCTTTTGTAATATTATTTGTCTGTTAATGATATATATATATATATATATATGCCATCTATATCATGTTGTATGCTGACGTGATTGATCATGGGAGTTAACTGTGGGGAACTGTTGATTTTTTGATCAGTTCTACTTTGTAGATGTCATATATGAAACAATACTTACACAAGGCTCAATTTTTCATGCAAAATTTCTAGTCCTGAAGTAGAAATATAGTAGTACAAATGTCGAGTTTTTGCTCTAGTGCTGAAATAACAATGTTGATAAGCTTGGGGAATCATTTCACTGTCAGAAGCTTCACAAGGGGAAGACTTATCGTGTGAGGTTTAAACCAGTGAATAAATTGATGGCTTTATGCCTCTGCATTTTTCATGATGCTAGGCTGATGACATTTTTTGTTGAAAATGGCATTCTGAGCATGTTATGCAGATAAACTGTTTTGTCTTCTACAGTAAGCGGTTGTATTCTGAACCTAATTTTGTATCACTTTTTATTAATCTGTACAGGAAATATGCAATTTTAAGGAATGTACCTCCTTGATAATTTTGGAAGCTTTTGATAAAGATTTTTATCCTCTTTTTTACAGAGAGAATTGAATGTTTTCACTTTACCAATCAAACTTGTCAAATTTTGATAGTTTGATTAACGAGTTAATTTATGAAATGTTACTGCTTCTCAATGTTTGACTAATTATGTATTATCAATAGTTCATACAACTATCACATGACTCATTACATATTGTAATTAGTTGCATGCTTGTCTAAGCTTGTATATGCATATGCAATTGTAGATGTCTGTTGGGACTAATGTTTTCCTACATTCATCTACCAGGCAATCAGGGTTGGTTGAACACGAATTCCCAAGGAGTGAAAATAAAAAGTGGAAGAATATGGTCTCAAGTGATGAACAAAGAAATGGCTTTGTCAATGAGGGGGGCAGGTGGTGGTTTGGAAGGTATGACAGGAATCAACTCCAGAAATGATCTTGCTGGGATGAGAGGTAGCTCTCCTATGCAAATGTTATGTGTTGTTGCACTTGCAGCTAGTGGGAATGAAATCAGGTAGGGGGAGCTCACCACTTTGAATGAGCTATTGACAAGATTGAGCAAAGAAGGGGAAACTACAATGATTGACAAAACCAAAGTGAGGCTGATCATAAATTTGATTCAAAACAAGTCTACAAAGAGAACTTGATTGGTGCAAGGTACACATGAAAACATTGAAAACCAACCTCAATGAGAAGGATGAGACAATTGACAAATGAATACAAGATATGGAAGAAATACAACACACTGTATTGTCATTAAGAATATAAAAGTTGGAAGTGGAAAAGAAATATGTAGCCTTGGATAGTCTCAAAGTGTGCTTAAACTCTATAAGAGACGTGTTGAGATATCAAAGCTCTAAATGCAAACTACAACTCTATGGTGTCAATTTTATTAGACAGATGTTGAATATTTGAAATCTCATTGTGAGAGTTTGAGAGGAGAAAAAGGGGCATTGGGCAAAGGAGAGCAGTTATTTATGTAATTCTTTTGCAGCAGTTATTTGGCAATATAAGCTTTATTGAATGGGTTCTTTCATGGATGTATGTTTACTACCAATGTTACTGAATTCTAAGACATGCTTGCTGCTTTTAATTTTTTAAATTTTTTTCCATTATGTTAAAAAATTTTAAAATACATTCTTGATGCTTGTTTGTTTTCTAGCAATGTCACCAAATTGGAAAATAAATGCTTGTTGCTTCTTGTTTGTTTTCTACTTATGTTACTTAATCCTTGAATTCTAAAAGACAAGGAATATACATAAAGAGTTATCTACACGAACATTTAGTGGGAATGTACCTTTACTTTGGTTGACAACAAAGTTGTTTCTCTAATGCTCGTTCCCCATGTGGTATCAACACAATCTCTAGAAAATATACATATACAACAAGAGTTCAACATTTAAAAAAGAATAAATATCTTATGTTTTCAGTGCTTAAGAAGGTGGAATAACAGTGTAAATATATGATTTTTTTTCATAAAAATGAAAATGATATGTTTGTAATTGAGGCGTGAATATGCGTTTACTTAGTGTGATGACAATATCCTGTGTGTTTTGCAACATTTTTGTCTTCAACTCCAAGAGCACTGTGTTGCTTGTCCCCAGCATGATCTCTGTTTTGTTTCTCTGCCCTCTTTAAGTCACCATTTCACTGTTGACTCTCGGGTTTTGTAGCGGTGGTGGATTTGGAAGCATAAGTATACTGTTGAATATGTTAAATTGTCTCGTAACATTCATAAGCTTGATGATGCCCCTTTCCCAATAGAGAGTGACTAAACTGTCATGTGAAGGGTGAAATGGCTGGATAATGTATGCTGCAAACTAGGTTGAGATGCTGTCTGTCCGTTCTTGGCTTTGCTGTTCAAGTCCTCCATATTCTTTTTGATGAACAATAGTGTAGCCGAATCATTTTGCACAAGAAATCCTGAAACGTGTTTGTAAGTTGCAACCTCTTCTCCCTACCTTCTTCATTTTCATCACCATTGCTCTGTAAACAAACAAATACATTGGTAAATTGAAATCTTCATTCAATTAACTATAAAGGGAATGATTATAGTGTGGTTATAATTTCACCTTTATAACCCATCTCCAAGGTCATCAAGTGCAAGAAGCAGATCCTACATGATCCATATTTGGAACGGTTCATGAATAGAAAATGTGCTGGTTGTCAATCTACAAATCATCGCCATAGAGAAGGTTATGGATTATGGACTGTCCAGTCCTAAAAGGGGGACATCCCCTCCAAGGCCCAAGTATGTCACATTTGGACCCCGGGGAGTGTCACTATGAAATGGGGTACATTTTATTTTTATGGCAGATTGCTTGAAAATGTATCTATATTAAAGAGACACGAGTAAAAATGTAATCATCTTCGGTGCTACCTTTCTAGAAATGTTGTTCATGTCCTTTTCTAAAACGTACACACACATATATAGATACACACGTCGATTGGTTGCATCTAGAGATATTTGCTAGAAATGTTGTCCTTTTTAGTTCCTGCCATGGCGGAGAACTATTGCGGAGGGGCCTGCCTTAAACGGTGATTAAACTGCTTTGTCCCGACCAATGAAAATTCAAGTTTGTCAAGATTTAATTTATAGTTACAGATAATAAGGTGGATGTGCTTGGAGGTTAAGCCATAAGAAGCTTGGTTGCTTGCCATTGGACTGAAATAGCAGCTACATAATTTTGTCAGAGATTTGGAGTTCTACGAGGCAGGAGATGGCGTTAATATCTAGGATGTGCTTGGAGGTTAAGCCATAAGAAGCTTGGTTGCTTGCCATTGGACTGAAATAGCAGCTACATAATTTTGTCAGAGATTTGGAGTTCTACGAGGCAGGAGATGGCGTTAATATCTAGAAGCTTTATTTTTGAGGCAATATTTTGGAAGAGCTGGTGGTTTGCAGAAGCATGTGTTGTTTTCAACGGGATACCTAAGTTTTTTGGCGATATGCAATTGGGGTTGCAGGTCGTTTGCAGGGTGATCCACATATTCCAATGGGAGAGAACACAACAAAAAAGAGGATCAGAGATTTTCGTTCCTGCGTTTCTCCAATCCACTTATCCGTCTAGGCCGTACGTCTCAGTGTCATGGCAGGGAGAAAGGGAAAATTTGGCGATTAGGATTTGGTTGCATGTTCTTTGGTGGATGTTAACAGAAGAATTTAGTGCATAGATTCACGTGACATTGGTAGGTTAAAATACAAAGGCCTTTTAAAGTAAATTCCACAGAGTGCTGGGTATCTGCAGAGGACCTCGGGCTGGTTTTGCATTACAGTATTTGACAGTGCTTTAAGTTTCTTTTAAACGTTTGACACATTATTTTTGTTGCAGTCTTGATGAAACTCTGTACAGATATCTGTCATTTTAGGTTGCTGGTTTTCTTTTCGTTTTAATGCATAACTGATCGCATTGCCTTTGATATGCCACCCTCATGTTCTCTCTTCTGATCATTCATTAGGGCTTGAAATTATCTTTTTAGATGGGTTTTGAACCTTAAGCAGTTAAAAAATTACAGACTTTTTGTAAAATGCTACTTCTGTTTCTTTTGTTGAAAAATTTAGACATGGCCTCACTCTCTTCCTGCTCATCATATTCATTTCCATACCCAATTTTTTATGTTTCATGATAGTTATTAGCTTGGTCTTCCACCCTGTTCTTTTCTTGAGCAATATCATCAACTCAAAGCAGGGATAAAAATAAAGCTTCTCTGCCATTTTGGATAGAATAAAACATCAATGCTCTTGTTAAGGTATTTTCAGCTGATGGCGGATTTGTGGTCAACTCCATTGCATATCAATTGTCTGAAAACAAATATCACACATAATTGGTTCAATTTAGTATAAACAATAGTGACAAGATGCTTACAAGCTTTATCCTAAAAGTTAAAGCACCTGCACTTATCTTGTAAAAATGAAGGTGCCTGGTATCCATCAAGATGGCACAATAATGCTTACAGGTTGAATTTATGCTTGATGCAATTTGATTCAACACTTTGGACAAGTGATTTTGCATCGTTAGACAACAATGCTTCACCTTGGTGTCTACACATATTGACAATGAGGGTGGGAGTTAATTTTGGAAGCGGGGAAATCATTTGTCGTTCCTAGCAGGACTTGACAACCACTTACAAAAATAAATTCTCTCCATGCACAACCAGAACAATTTCTTTAGACATGTTATTGAGCTTTAAAATCTCAATCATACATTGAGTTCCAAGATTGGTACTTTGCGAAAAGAATGAAGAATTATCTAGACTTGATCAAACATTTTGAAAGACTGGCATTGGGATTTCTCTCATTCATGTTTCAATATATGGTGTCTCAAATTATGGGCCATTGTGCAATTACTAGCATTGGATTTAGTGATTTCTACACCACGTCTTTTCTTTTCCACAACATTGAATCACCGTTCTCTACATCATGACACTTTGTCCCGTTGCCTTGTATCATCTAGTACTGTTTTACATTTTTTATGTCATTGTTCTTTATAATATCTCATTGATAACAGATCTAATGTTTAATGAACTTATCTCTGTAATGACACTACTTGAATCACTGATCTAGTCACTGTATTCTCATTGCATACCACTGCTAATAGTAAACCATTGGTTTTGCCCCTTTATTATAATCACACGCCCCTTCAAATAACAGTTATTCAAGAAACCCAAAATTGCAAATCCTTACTATTGAGAAATTGTTCACATAATCTCTGTCAACGCTGGCACTTCTGTACACAACCTTTTCTAACTTCTCCTCCATCTTTTCTTGTTTCTCAAAACTGCCCTGCCATCTTCTCCTACTTCCCAAAACCGCCCTGCCAGCACTTGGCAGGAACTGCGCTGCCCTGCAAGTCTTGTTAAAACGGGTATATCTTAAATAAACAATGTGATTGGTTTAGCAGTCTTACAAGATTGAGATATGCCAATTTTATATATTCATATGCACAGAAATCTGTATATGATTAGCTTGTGGGGTAGGCACATGTAGATTCTTTTAGCACTACAGAACATTGAAGTCGAGGATTAAATTTACTTGGAAAAAAATATGATTCCTGTTTACAACACATCTTTCTATTTTCTTTTAGCTGAATAAGATAAACCAAGCTCATCTGAGGGAATATTAGTTATTGTCCACTTTCAATAACAGTTATTCAAGAAACCCAAAATTGCAAATCCTTACTATTGAGAAATTGCTCACATAATCTCTGTCAACGCTGACACTTCTCTACACAACATTTTCTAACTTCTCCTCCATCTTCTCTTGTTTCCCAAAACCGCCCTGCCATCTTCTCCTACTTCCCAAAACCGCCCTGCCAGCACTTGGCAGGAACTGCGCTGCCCTGCAACTCTTGTTAAAATGGGTATATCTTAAATAAACAATGTGAATGGTTTAGCAGTCTTACAAGATTGAGATATGCCAATTTTATATATTCATATGCACGGAAATCTGTATATGATTAACTTGTAGGGTAGGCACATGTAGATCCTTTTAGCACTGCAGAACATTGAAGTCAAGGATTAAATTTACTTGGATAAAAATATGATTCCTGTTTACAACACATCTTTCAATTTTCTTTTAGCTAAAAAAAGATAGACCAAGCTCATCTGAGGGAATATTAGTTATTGTCCACTTTCAACTGTATTTTTGTTATATCTCAGTAAAATTTCACAAAGCCAGAATGTTTTATTTGTTGTAGTCTTAAAGGCATTTGATGGATCACATCAAATTTTTCAGTATTGCCAATGAATACAAGTTGCTTGTGACATGTTCCTCCCTATCAACTCCTTCCTCCCCTTTTCCTATCACCCCTAAAGGAACTCAACAAAGTGAGTTAGACAAAATTGACCGAATTCAGAACTCTTGGTTTGCAATGGATGCATAACTTTCTTTTATATGCTTTCCTCCGTTGGATGGTTGAGTTTTTTCTTTTTCCTTTTCATTCATGTGCAAGCAAAACAATGATGATTTTCTCTCATTTGATATTTAAATCTAAGAAAATCTTCAACTTGACCACTTCAAATGTCTTCCATACTTCTTTTCCTGCTGCTCCATCCTCACTGCTGAGTTAGACCACACCTTATTGGTCTCAAATACTTTTTCTCTTTATGATATCCTTGGCCAACACCCCATCCATGTCACCTCTCCCCCCATTATCATCTTTTCACTCACATGAACATCAGGGAAGCTGTCATAATTTTGAACAACAGTAGAGCTGTTGACGAGGAGGGGTTCCAAGTGGAATTCTTCAAGCATGGTATCACTCTTTTGGGCTACTACCTTTCTGACCTTTTCAATCACGTGGTTCGTACTAGGTTTTCCCCCTCATGGTTACATCACATTATTCATCCAATTCATAAGGTTGACCCCACTTTTGATCCTAACAATTACATGATTGTCATGGTTGGTCACACTTTCTCTAAATTGTATGCCACAAATCTTCACAGCATCCTCTCCAGGAGTTGGGCCATCGTCAGATCCGTGCTAGAGGGCAGGTTGGCTTCAGGCCCGATCATCAAACTATAGACCATATTCTGACTCTTTGGACTATTATTGAGGAGGCTCAACATCACTCCTCGAAGGTGTACTATTGTTTTGTGGACTTTCACAAAGCCTTTGACTCTGTCTCAAGGATGACCCTTTTTCAGAGTCTTCATGACATTGGTATCTCTGAGACTCTCCTGACAACTATCATGAGACTTAATGAGAGAGTCCTCGGTTGTCTTAGGACCTCAGTTGTCTTAGGACCCCTGATGGACTCTCTGACTTCATCAGGTGCACGATTGGTGTCAAGCAAGGCTGCCTCCTATCCCCTACCTTATTTGGTATCTACATTGATGAGTTAGACGAGTTTCTTCAGGCACATTCTCATGCGGGGGATGGTTGCCTTCACCAATTTTTTATTTCTATTTTGCTGATGTTGTTCTCCTAGCTTCCTCTCTAGAAGGTTTACAGAGACAGTTGGATGGTCTTGCGACCTACAACAGTTGATTGTTAATATGGGGAAAACTAAGGTAATGGTTTTCAATTGCCTTAAGACCTCCCACATACACATTTTTTTTTTAGGGGGTGGAGGTGAAGATTTCCTTTTCTTACACGTACTTGGGGGTTAAGTTCTCCAGTCCCTTCTTGACAGTGCTTCAGGCACCATTTCTAGGATACCATGTCTAAGATAGCCCTTTTGGACACTTTGTTTAGACCTATGCTTCTTTATGGTTATGTGGTTTGGGGGCCTTTGTTGGATTTTGATTTGGCTTCCATTGTCCGAGTTCAGATTCTTCTTCTCTGGCGCATCATTAGGTGCAAGCAGTCCATTTCACACAATATTATCCTTGCGGAGTTTGGGGCTCATCTTTTCAGACTTGGGGTCATCTTTGATCTTATTTGGTTCTTGCATCGCCTTTACACTTTTACCAATTCTTGCGAGGGGTGCCACAGGTACTCCTGCCTCGCATACTGTTCGTTTGAGTCTATTGTTGCTTCAGTCTCTTCGGGTTGGGCTCGTGGTTGATTCACGGAGGCTTCGACTCTTCTTGGGTCCATTGGGATCGAGATAGATCATCTCCCTCCCTTTCAGTATTCTCTTGATGCTCCTCACCACCTCCTCCCATCTAAACATGAGCTGAACAAGTGCATTAGAATAGATATTTACAGACAGTTTATCCAAACTACTTGGGTTAACCCCCACGAGTGTCTTTGCCCTAAGATGGTGTTTTATGTTGAGCACTTCTTAGAGTTGAAGGATGAACTCATTTTTCGCCCTTCCTACTTATCTCACCATTGGTTGCATTCCCTTCAAATCCCCCTCGGTTCTTTCAGAGTGGACTCTCACCGGCTCTGCATTGAGACATATCATCAACATGCCAAAGACAGGAGGATTTGCCAGATATGCAACATTGGGGAGGCCGAGACTGAGCAGCACCTCATCTTCCGTTGTCCTATCTACTATGAGATCTGAGGGAGATTCTACTGCCTCTTCAGGGGGGTTCAATCTGTCTCCACCTTCTTCGGGTTCGCAAACCAGTTGTGTCTTCCTCTCTATCTTCAGGAAGCCATTAGGCTTCGAGACCACTCACTCCAGCATTAGCACCCTACTTAAAGGTTCGCAGTCTCCGAGCTTCATTCAAGGCGTGGTAACAAGTGCCAACTTGGTCCCCCTTCTAGCCATCCCAGATCCGTGAAGCCCCGAAAAGGATTTTTCCAACAATGGTTGTCTTCTTCCAGGAAACTTAAAGGTGGTCCAACCCCTTTGCTTACCCTTTGGTTTTAGGGTTCTTCTCTGCTACTCCGACTATGTAGTGGGGTTTTGGGGTCTCCCTATTTGGCCCCCTTCCCCTTCTTTTTCTCTTTGTTGTTGTTTGTTGGTTCATTCCTGTTGTGTGGTTTTTTTTTTCCTTTTCGTGGGTACTCTTTGGTGTCCTCACTTTGGTCTGGCCCTTTGCTTTGCATTGACAGTCCCTTTGACCCTCTTTGTGGTCATTTGTTGGACAATAATAAATTTATCTTATCTTATCTTGTTACACAACCACAGTTCTTGTTTGGGCAAATAATGTTGTAAACACGAATCCATATGTTAATTTACCTGGGTAATAAGGTAATGTCTCAATCAATGTTGTAGTGATGTAGAAACAACTTTGTGTGTGAAATGTGATGGTGCAAGATATGGCTTAGAGTTGTCAAGTTTGATTAGGTGGCTGTAATTTTGAATTTTGCTTTGTAGGTTGAATGAATGATTTTAATTATGCCAATGAGATTAGACAGTCTATGGGATTACTGCTTATGATGTCGAATCTTCTACAATGAATCTTGACTAGGAAGTTGTTTAATCTTATCTTCATTGAAGAAATGGTGCACATTGTAAACCTTCAAAATATTTTCACATCGAGCACATATATCGTCATAACTTATGCATTCTATGATAAAAGTGTCATTTCATCTCCAATGCGCCTTTATTGAGAATATTCAAGTACTCTCATCCTAAACATCCTTGGGTATATTACACCTACAAATCTCACATAAAAATGTGCATCCCGTCCTCAATTGAGCAACTAACAACCTTCTTTTTCTTTAAAAATTGCCCCTAAATATGTTTTTTTACCATGATCTCAAGTTGGGTTAAACTCTTTGATGTAGTTCCTATTCAATTTGTTTAGACCACATGACAATCCTAATTTTTTTAGGACACTCATGCAAATTGATTTTCCTCTTGCTCAACCATTTTTGTTCTGCTTCATCCAAGTTTTCTTTCTACGGCCTAGAACCTCCTCTATTTTGGGCCAATGACGGTTATCCACGTTTCAACCTTCTTTAAATAACTTAACAACTGGGTTATTATTCATACCTCCAACAAGAATGTACCTACTTCAACCAAAAGAATTTCATACGAGATTGTGGTTTTGACTTAGAGAATTGCTTGTGACTAGATGTTTTTAGTTACTTTCTAACTATACAACTGCAGTTTGACATGTTTCTTCTCCATACTTCACATCCATAAAAGACAACAGGCCTGATCACAAACCAAAAAGAGTTTTCTTGGTTTTCCAATCCTAAAATCCAGATTTTTGCAACTATTTTGAAATAAGTATGAGGTTTTCCATCCTCCTCTTATGCTTTCCATCCTACAAGTCTCCCACTTGAGTTTATAGTGGAAGTTAATCCCAACATATTTGTATTCTTTCACTATTCCCAACAAGATGCCTTAAAAAAGAAAGGTAATTTATTTATCTTTTCTATTTAAAGAGAAGTCTTGATAATCTCCACTTGCATCCCAACCTCTTGACTAAATTTTTTTAAGCTCTTTAAATGTGCTCTCAACTCATGAGCTATTTTTGAAATTAGGATAAGATCGTCAACATATAAAAGTAGCTTCACCACATGGCTTGCCAATTGGGCACCTTCTTCATTTGTTTCACTTAACCAGGCTTCCAACCTATTAATGTATAAACTAGACAAAGTGGGGGATAGAGGACATCCTTGTTTAATGCCAATGTCACTACCAAAACACTCGAACATTCCTTTATTAGTTGTTATGATTTTAGATCTAGCATTCACTTATAGTCATTCACATCTAGAATATTAAATTCTTCAATTTTGTTGTATAATTTGTCTCTAGGCACCGTGTCAAAGGCTTTCTTAAAGTCCACAAAACAACTATAAGCTTCTTCGCCTTGATTAACCCATATTTTTTTCTATTAGATGTCCAAGGGTGATGCAATGATAAACTATAGATTTTATAGGCCTAAAACCTTCTTGTCTTTTTTCTCTTTTTCCTTCATCTTGTGCCTAACTGTTGATTGTATGTTCTATCATTCTCCCAAAAAGCTTTCCAAGAAGGGGATTGACCATAATAGTGTTGTAGTTAGAAGGGTTATTGATACACCACTTTTAAAGAGAGTGTCCACTCCATTGGAAAGTTGTCCTAAGACAACATTCAAAATTCCTTTTATGTGAGGGGCAAGGGTCTCAACTCCCCATTTAAAACATTCAGTGTGTAGACCATCTATGTACTTTGCTTTACCATTTGCTGGATTCTTTATTCTTTTTTTGATGTCATCCACTGTGAAGAGTTCCATTGATGCGTTCACCATGGGAGGGGAGTCTTTCTCGTGTATGTGCTCATAAAGGAGGTTCACATACTCTTTACTATTGGACATCCATGATATTGTTTTCTTGCTTTTTTCTCCTTTGTCATAGTTCCTTCCAAAAGCCTTTAGGATTGTGTTTTTCAAGAAAGATTAACTCATTTCTTCTTACATTAACATATTATGCATTTTTTATTGTACCAATTTTCACATTTCTTCTTGTTTTCTTTGTTCATTTCTTTCTCTTTTAGTTACTTCTTGGATGCCTTACATTCTTCATCACACCACATGTTTGTTATAAAAGTATTTACAGCCATCTTCTTGGCATGAGACCTTTTGCATCCACTTAAAGCCTTGTGAATTATTATAATCAACAAACTATTGCAAACATGACCACCTGTCTTACTGGACGCATTATTTGTTGTGTCATTTTTTATAGCATGAAAATGTTGCTTAAGAGTAACATTAAAGTTTTCTCTATTTTCCTGATTTGTGAAGATTTTACCTTTGAGAAGGGTTTTATTTTGCATGCGATGAGCTTGTTTATTGTTTGGACCATTTGAAGCGAAGTCCAACTTAATAAGTAGAGGCGCGGGATCAAATTTCATCTTAATAGGGTAGTCCCCCAATATCAAACTCTAGCATTCTAGAGATAAAACTCTGAGAGTAGATTACATAGTCCACCACACTTTGAGTAGTGGAAATTTGTGGGATAAAAATCGAAGCTAAATGATATTATATTGAAGGGAAAATTTTAATTTGACAACCCATGTGAAGTAGAGTGAAATATGACATCATGATACAATTATTCATTTTGACCATAAGAAATATCTAGAAGTAATTGCCATATATAAAAGATGCTTAATAGTGCATATTATAGTTTCTGGCTATTAATGACCACTTTGACTATGGACAAAATAGCCATCAAACTGGAAAATAAATCATGATTGAAAATTTTCAATAAGAGAATGTATCAACATTGGAATTATATTAGTATGTTGCCTTCTCTAGGGAAAAGCTAGGTCACACTCCTCATGTTGTAACTTTAACATATTTATATTGTCATACAATGTTAAACCAAATGACTTGTTTAGCTGTAGCTAGTAAAATCTTTAGGTGCTTAAAAGGGACGTAGGATGGAGATACTACAAAGGTAGAATTGATTAAAGTGAGCCACCCTGATTAGTTCCTTACCTACAGACTTACACAATCTAAAATCTAAACTAAGGATTCACATGCCGACTAAGTTAGGGTTGTTAAACTTGATATTGGTAATTTAGGCCTATAATAATTGAAATGAAAATAAGAAAATGTACTAATTCCGAGACATGCTTATGCTCCTTAAGACCCAAGTAAAATTGTAGGCCATTACATTTGAGACATTGTACTCAAGTATATTTGTGTATAGAGGAGAGGGCTCAGTATATGTGCACCTTAACTTCACGCTTCTGAAAATCTTATGTAGATATTTCAAATTACTTTCAATTTTATACAACTATTTACTTGTCAACTTCTCTACTTAAAAAATTGTTTTAAAGTCCACATGGTCAAATATGATGCCACATTAGCATGTTTTTTTGTGAAGGTGTCTAAAATGGTCCCAATATGTGATAAGACCAATAGGTTTGTACTAAGTCATGTTTAATTGTGCACTAATGTGACATCACATGATTGGTTGTTTTTTGAAATTTAAAGGAATCTTTTTGGGGATAAGCATTGACATGACATTTTTAGTGTACCACTATAGGGCTTATTTTGTCCACCTACTATAGCATGTATCAGTACCTCTATCATCTATTGGTCCCTCTCCCCTAGTTCTATATGTCACGTAAGACATTTAACCAACTATTAAGATCAAGTCTTCAATAGAATAAAATATGAGCCTTATTCCTTTTAATTCTATGGCACACCTTTTGTAGCCTATTGTAGTATTAAGTCGTCCTCGATTTGGATTTGGAAAGTTAGAAATATAATTTCCTCCATAGAGACTCAAATGATGCATTTTCTAGTAAGAAAGATGATTACACATAGCTAGGTTGGGTGTTTTAAGAAATGGATATTATAAGATGCCTCTACACATGATCCTTATCAAGTATTTTCATAGTCTAGAAGATTAAGTGGCATGTTTTCAGTCACTTCAAAATGGTCAATATATCCTCCAAAATATTTGATATGAGTTCTTGGGTTGATATAATTGAAATGAGATGAAGGGTAATGGATCATATCTATGTAATTTGTTGGCATCCTTTTGTTTGTAATCCTCAAAATGCAAAGATTAGTTTTTCCCTTGACGATGTAAACACTAACTAAATGTGCCAAATTGATACATGAGAATTTGAAAGTGAATATTGGGCCTTTCATTTGATGGATCAATGGGGTAAGGAATATGCATGAGAATTTGGAAGCAGGTATGTCATCTTTTATTTCTTGGACCAATGGGATGAATTAATAGATTGTATGATAATGAGAAATGAAACATAATGGCTATAATAGTTATGATTTAAGCACTCGTAATGGGAAGTCAAGTGTAATCTTAAATGTGTTGTTATCTCATATAAAAATATTAATTTATTGCATAAGTTCTAGATATTATTCAACTTTCTTAACAATTTCTAAGGTATTACATAAATGTCAAAATTTTCATCAATTGAAATGCTTTTGACATGGGTGTTTAATAAGGATATTAATGGTCAACTTGGATATCTAATATCGTAATGTTAGTTTCATTGTATAAGTTCTAGATTGCATTCCAGTTTCTTTAATAACTTTTAACAATCCTACATAAATGTCAAAATTCTCATCAATTGAAGTGCATTTGACATGAATGTTGTCAATAAGGATATTATTGGTTAACATAAAAGATTCATTAAAAATAATATATTCAAGAATAAATTTGATTGATAGAATGTTGTGAATGTTATAGTCAATCTATACTTATAGAATATGCAAATTACTTTTTCTTAACACTCTTAGATTTCAATTATATTGGAGTAAAGGAGCTTCACCTTCCTTAGATGGGAAAAAAAGTTTTATCTCTTTGATTTTCTTTAAAGCATATTTTGATGTTAGCATGAGTTTGAGGAGTGGGGACCTTGCTTGGAAATTGAAAAATATGGACAATAAGATCTCACTAGTCATGACTAAACAACATACTATATTTTACAGTTACTTCTTGGTTTTTTGAATGTCGTTACTTTCTTTTTGTTCTTTTTGTAAGTTTTGAGTCAGTTTTAGGATTTATTCTTTGTATAGGGGCAATTTGGACAATCAAAATGGTAAGATCTTATTTTGGCTAAGTTAATTATCTATATGGATTGGAAATGATTTGAGGAACTTCTAGTTATACATGTTTATAACTATGTTAAATTATGTTGAATTGAGGTAAATTTTGTTATGTAACTTCAATGCATCCAAAAAGGTTTTTAGGTTCTTGAATTTAGATTGTGTTCTTGTCATCCCTTGTAATTATTGGTCAAAGTAATGTTTTGATAGTGGCATACTTGTGATTGTCATTATGACGTAGTGCCAAGGATGGAGGGTCTGAAAATAGACTGTCCAGCCAAGTAGCGAACACCCACATAGCAGAAACACAATGCAAACACAAGATATGAACAACAAATAATAGGTTTATTCAATAACCGAGCATTACAAGCAACATGTCGAGGTGTAAGGCCTTCCCAGTTACGACCAATACAACAGAAAGTCCAACAAGATCTCACAGGATCCAACTACACCAATCAATCCTACAACTAAGTGGAAGAACTACAAGGCGAGATCTAAACTTGTGCTCGCAAGCCACCAAGCAATCTTCCTTAGTTTTCATTCTTACCCACTTACTATTGTATTCACTCTACCTTCCTTCATTATGCTCTAGCTGTCTTCACTACCCTTCCCCCTAAATGCTACCTACACACTCCTTTTATACACCAGGCCACAAGTCGGTTTTACAAACAATATTAAATATCAGTCAGCCCATTACAATCCACAATGAAATGTGTAAATGACCAAGTCGGCCTCAAACAATTAATAACTACATAGAAGAATGCACCAATCCATATTTACATCCACACAAGATCCAATGCATCATGCCTTAGAACTCTGCACGATCCAAACGACCCCCTCCAATCACGGATGCAATCTCCAATGTCTACCCAATCCATAAAATCCAGTCAATGAACTCCATTAGCCAGTCGGTGAATACCATCAATCGAGACTCCAAGTCGGTACTGAGCACTAACAAAGCCACCGAGCCCATTTGATAAAGCACCGATGCCAACAGTCACCGAGTCCGTTCGGTGAAGCAAAGCACACCTTCCACTGAGCATCTAACTCAAACATAATTTTGGTTGACACGGGATTGCTAACTTCCCCAGGATGCTTCTGCATTAGACACCTTAGGTGCGAAAAACATGTTCTAGAAGCTCCACGAACATCTTCTGGGATTCAACACATAGATCCCAAACTAATTCTTGATATAAATGTCTTTCAAGTCCTCAACCAATACACTCTTGTTGGTGTTCCATCTCTGCAAATTCTTTCCTGCAACAGATAACTGATTGCCTTGCCTTCTAACATCCTTCCTCGGTTTATTACAGGTATGTTTTCAACTCTGATCTCTAACCCTCTGAATTTCCTTCAGTTCAACTCTACCACCGAGACTCAGATTCCTCCTACCGAGCTCTGTATCCCGTAAAGAAATCATGGAAAACTTCCTGCCACCCTTCTCAATGGTAAATATATTCTTGACATAGTCATGCACAACCTTACAATCATACTGCCAAGGTCTACCATGTAACACATGACAAGTACTCATGTCTACAATATCACACAACACTTGATCCTTATACTGCCCAATCTAAAAATCAACAAGACACTGCTCCCTTACCTCCAAAGCATGTTCATCTTGTACCCAACTGATCCTATAAGGACAAGGATGTTTCAACCTCCTCAAACTAAGCTTCTGAACCATCTCCTCAGAAACCAAGTTGTCAGTACTTCTTCCATCAACAATCACCTTACAACATTTACCACCAGACTTACACGTAGTTCTGAATAAACTTCTCCTTTGACAAGGATCAACATGCTTCGGGGTCAACAATGTTCTTCTAATCGTCAAATTCTCACCATCCACCTCGGGTTAGTTCTTGACAACTTCATTCAACACAACATTCGGTGATTACCGACCTTCCTGTCTTCCTAGGGACATTCATATAACCGATGTCCTTCTTCTCCACAACCATAACAAGTACCTCTGAATCCACCTCTACTTGTTCTTCGCCTCAATTCAACAGGCTTAAGTCCATCTTCAACAATATGTTTGTCTTTTCCAAGGTTCTCCTGCTTTTCCTTCCCTCGGGAGTTACCTTGATGTTTCCTTTTCAACTTATCCTCTTCCTTCAGTGCATATTCATAAGCATCCTCAACCGACCCAATATTCAACTTGCCAATCTCATCCTAGATACTGAATCTAAGACCATTAATAAATCTAATAGTCAGCATGTAGAACTCCTCGGTATAGTCCTTCACACTGAGATCTTTCTACTTCAGATTCTACAAATTCTTAAACAACTCAAGTTCATAGTCGGTAGGTATGAACTTAGCTTTCAATCTTGTCATCATTAATCTCCATCAAGTGATTTTCATCTCACCTTCTTCTTATCTATCTCTTTGTAACTCCCTCCACCATAAGGCAACGTGTCCTTTCAACTTGGTTTGTGCTAACCTCACTCTAAGAGGATCTCCAATATCTTCCAGCTCAAAGTAGTCTTCTAATTTATCGATCCAATCAGTCAGGTCCTCATGGTTCAATGTACCTAAAAAATTAGACACTTCCATCCTATGAATTGTATTCAAACGAGCCATAGATCTTTCTAACCGATCAGATCTGTCATCTCTACTATGTCCAACACCTTTGGTAGTAGCTTCAAAATCTTTGACAACTTCCTCATAACCATCCTGTGTTCTAGGGTTCCTTTGCAAACCAGTAATAGCCCTCATGATTTTGCTACCATCTCATTCTTCATCACCGCCATCTCAGATCTAAACCTTTCTTTCACTTTCGTTTCCACCTCATCAGAGAGATCTGCAATCGCCCTAGGGTACAATCTTCTCGGAGGCAACTTAAAATCCTCTGCAACAAATCCACTCCTAACCACCTCGTGACAACCTCCAAGTTGTCGTAAGTGCAATCTTTAATTTGCCACCTCATGAACAACCAGGCCATGAACCACAAGTTTAGGAACACAGATCTGCAACCAATCTCCACTAAGGAATGAACCAGATCAAGCTTTCTTTGATACCATATGACGCAGTCCAACCAAGAAATGAACACCCACACAACAAAAACACAACAAAAACAAAAGATATGAACAACAAATAACATGTTTATTCAATAACTGAGCATTACAAGAAACATGTCAGGTTGTAAGGCCTTCCCGGTTACGACCAATACAATAGAAAGTCCAAAAATATCTTGCAAGATCCAACTACACCAATCAATCCTACAACTAAGTGGAAGAACTACAAGGCAAGATCTAAACTTGTGCTTGCAATCCACCAAGTAATCTTCCTCAATTTTCCTTCTTACCCACTTACTACTATCTTCACTCTACCTTCCTTCCTTCTGCTCTAGCTGTCTTTGCTACCCTTCCCCCTAAATTCTACCTACACACTCCTTTTATACACCAGGCCACAAGTCGGCTTTACAAACAATATTAAATATCAGTTAGCCCATTACAATCCATGATCAAACGTGTAAATGACCGAGTTGGCCTCAAAAAATTAATAACTACATAGAAGAATGCACCAATCCAGATTTAGGTCCACACAAGATTCAATGCATCATGCCTTGGAACTCTGCACAATCCAAACAACCCCCTCCAATCGTAAATGCAATCTCCAATGTCTGCCCAATCCATAAAAGCCATTTGGTGAACTCCATCAGCCAGTCGGTGAACTCCATCAACCGAGACTCCAAGTTGGTACCAAGCACAAACAAAGCCACTAAGCCCATTCGGTAAAGCACCGATGCCAACAATCACCTAGTCCATTCGGTGAAGCAAAGCACACCTTCCACCGAGCATCTAACTCAAACATCTTTTTGGTTGACACATGATTGCTAACTTCCCCAGGATGCTCTTGCATCACATTATAATTTATTTATTTATTATTAAGTTTCCCTATAGCCAGTGTAGACCCCAAAATTTAACACACCTAAATACACTGATCTTTATTCTATTCCAAACATTAATGATTGATATTAATTTAATTAATTAATCCATTTTTTATCTTTGTTTATAACCTTGAATTAAACAAATCAACAATTATTTAATTAAGTTCAACCTCATAGTCTTATCTTATTTATTTTATTCCTTGCTTTCTTTACCTTAATCCAATTAGTTGGTCAAAGAAAATCAATTAGTTAATTAACTCTTGCACATCCCTAAACATGATTAATTTAATTTTTACACCTAATCATACCCATCCTTAAAACTATACAACAAAGTCTTATCTCTTGATTCCATTTCAATTTTAACTCTCCAATTTGAAATGTGACCTCTTCATGTGTGAGAGGACAATTGTTACCTCTCACACATGTGAGGGGTTACTTGGTTTCATCCCTTATCCTTATGTGATCTCTCATACATATGAGAGGAGTCAAATGTATCCATTCTCTCTTCCATATATTTCCTCACACATGTGAGAGAGGACAATTGTTATAGGTATATCTTCCCTATGTGTCATTACATGTGTGAGATGACACTTTTGTAGGTCCCTCTTCATGTGTTTTCACCCATTGCAGAGGACATATGTCCTTAGTCCTTCTTCATGTGAGAGAGGTAAACTTTTATTGGCATCTCTTCCCTATGTGTCCTCACACGTGTGAGAGGACACTTTCATAGGTCCCTCTTCATATGCACTCTCACCCTTAATTTGGTCAAATCAATCCTAGCCCATCATCTCACCTTGATCTTCTTCCTCCTCCTCAAGTACGTTAATCAAATGGTGTCATTGGGTAATTTATCCTCCATCATAATATCACATGAATCCTCTAGCATTGGTTTTGAGATCAAATTTAAACTACACGCCCTCCATCTAAGAAATCTATAAATCAAACCCTCTCCTAGATAAAACCACAACATATTCCATAACAAAGTTATGTTACAAGTTTGATAAGTAATCTACATACAAAATCATCAACACAACTCACTAAAGAGAACATTAAGAGAATTATTGAGAGGCTAATGAACACTTCTTAAGCTTTTAGTGATGACATGTAACTGATTGAATGTTTGAAGATGTTAAGTTGATGATCACCGAGACTTAGAAAGTTAATGCAAGACATTAAATCAATTAATGTATTGTATTGTCATTAATGTCAACTTGATATAATCTATATGGTCATGTACATACTGCTAAAGAACTCAAAGAATCAATGAATCAAAGGTTATGCTATCAGTAATGCATAAAAGTTAATTATTCACAAAGTGACTGTTTACACTGACGGAGTGCACACCGATAGACATAACAAAGAAGAAAGTCATAGTGTTACCCGATGAGCAAAGTTACAGCATTACCGATGAGCACAAACCAGAGAGTTACCCAACGGATATAGACATCTCCGACGAGTAAAAATTATAGTGTTTCCCAACGGACAGAGATCCAGAAGACGACAAGAGTCTCACCGACGGAACAGTCAGTTGTCACCGACAACTAACTGAAGTGTTGACCGATAGAACAAGTAGTTCAAAAATGACAAAAGACTTAGCTGTCAAGAGCTAAATATAGACTTAACTGGTAGTTATCATTGTTTTCATCGACAAGATAAGCCAGAGATAAGTATAAGATTTAAAGCTGATTTGTCCATTTGGCAAGAAGATCTATACGAGATAAAACAAGAGTTTTGCTTTAAATCTAATTGACTAAAATTGTGGATCACGCCAAGATCAAGAAAATCAAGAACCTAACAACGGTGAAATCATGTCTATATTAGAGATAAGATAATTCATTATGAAAAAAGGGGGAGTGACCAAGAAAATAGATGCTGAAGAGAATCTGAAGAAGAAGAAAGTCTTTGTTCAGACTTGATCAATCAAGCTGAGGAAAGAGCTAAATTCTGCAGACACCGACGAACAAAGATACAACATCACCAAACAAAACAATGTGGAGAAAAGGTACTAAATTAATAACAATTGATCAGAAAAGTAATGTGATTACAATAAATCTGAAAATCTGCAAGTATAAGTTGTATATGTGAACAGATCATACTGTTTCAGTTTAACCATTGAAGCAGAAAATCTCTTAACCGAGCAAGACTTAAAATTCTTTTATATATTGAAATACATCCCAAGGAGTATCAAAAATTTTGATCATGAAGATAGCATGAGATGCCAGATACCTATTGACAGGCCCAAGAGAGTGGTTGATCAAGGAAGGTAGCATAGAGATGCCCGATATCAAGTGACAGACTAATCTTTTAAATCCTCTAACAAGGTCACACCTAACTGTGTGTTTGTAACCTTTAACAAGGTTGGCTCTTCACCGAGCTCACTTCAGAAGAGTGAAAATTTGGGTTACCGGTCCCAGTGGTTTTTCCCTTAACAAGGTTTCCAAGTTAAAAATCCATGTGTTATGTGTGTCAATGAGTCATTACTTTATTGTTTTGCATTTCACATAAGTAATTGTGGATGATCAGTATACACTAGTTATTTACTGTATTTCGGTAAATAGAAAAACTGCTATTCGGTAAACAAACAGTAGAAGGTTTTACAAAGCATACCGAGCAGTTGTAATTTGATAAAAGTATTTGGAGGCATTCATCTTATAGGACTGAAAATAACTAGAGGCTTAATATTGTGGTACTAAGTTTTTGGGATTGATTTTAAGGATTAATTTTGAGACCTCGACCTCAACCTTGCATCACCTTTTATCCCATTGAAACAATTAAAGTGCCTCATGGTCCTCTTTACATTATTGCTAGGGTTGCTAGTATTCCTTCCCGTGATGTTCTTGTTGATTCCATTTGCATGGTGAATGTTATAAATGAAGAGAACCTTTTTAGTAAACACTTACAAAAGGATTCCTATGATAAAATTGATGTCTTAATCCAAACTTGCAATGGTTTCCTTTACCTGCCTCATGGTTCTCTATCTTTTCCTGTGGACCTTTGTGGTAATATTGTGGATACTACCTTCATTTTAATTCCTACCTTTGATTAGTTTCAAGTCAAGCTTGGTTTTTCTCCATGCAACCCGTAGCTTCTCATATTCACAAATGTCTTAAATTCCCTCATGATGGTGAGATCAAGAACATTTACCATAGTCTTTCCATCCTTCTAGGCCTCAAGACTGTGTTGACCTTGATTTATTTTGGCCTTCCATACCTCAATAACCTCCAACTCATCCTGATTATCTTTTCCGATCATACCAAGCCTTCAAAGCCAAGAAGATTTCTGAAATTAGTAAACTCAAATTTGATCCTAGTCATGGTCTTATCCCTATACCAGAAATTCCTCCTTTATCAATGTCTCCACCTCCTATTCTCCCACCTAAAGAAGAAAAGGAACCTATGTTGATTGATCCCTGACACAAGGAGGGCAAGGAGAAGGGGCCTAGGGCACTCCCAACTACCAAACCACCTTGTAGAAAGAATGTAGAAACAACAACACACAGTGAGAGAAGAAACAACATGGATCCTTTTCATTAATTGATCAAACTCAATACATGCCGGGCTGTAAGGCCTTCCTGGTTTTGGCCATATACATTCAATGAATTACAAATTGATCTCCATACATGCGAGATCACATATCTGCCTTCAATGCTTAATCTTCTATCTTCTAACAAAACTACTTCCTAAACTAAGAACATACAAACAAATATATACAAGAGTCCAACAGAGAGGTCAACACTCAAATCCATAGGTGAGACCTAGATTTAGGAACACACAGATCCCAATGAGAGACCCAAAATCAATTAAGCCACAAAAATTAAATGAAGAAGTAGACCACCAGATTCAATTCCAAAACAAACAACTCGGGCAAAGGATGACTGAGAAACATAGTGAATCGGGCAAAGAAAAAACCGAGCAACAGAACAGAAACCCGAGCGTCAGAGACAAGCATGCCCGAGAAACAAAACCCGAGAAACAAAGAACAAACCTGAGTAACAAAGAACAAGCCGAGCAGTCTCCAAACAAACTAAAGAACAAAAGCAAACATATTTTTGATTGAGCAGGATTGCCAAGGACCCAAGATGCTCCTGCATCAGACACCTGGGGTACAAGAAATGATTCCCCAAATCATGTATTAGGTCCAACCTGAAATGAATCCAACTTAGATTGAGAAATCCAAGATGAGTCCTCTATCGGTCTGTTCTTCCACTTTACCAGATACTCCATGTATTCTTTTCCTCTTGTACTTCTTCCAACTCTTTGTTTCAAAATATTTTCAACTTCCTCTATCTTCTTCTTAGGATAATCACTTGGTACTGTCACTTCTTCATCAGGTTCATGATATTCATACAAGTCTAAAATATTGAATATAGGTGATATATCCATATCATCAGGTAATTCAACTTCATAAGCATTTCTACTGTCAAATCTTCTCAGTATTCTGCAAGGACCAAATTTCTTCATCTTCAATTTTCCATATGTTCCAATAGGAAATATGCCTTTCCTCAGATGAACCATTACAAAATCACCAACTTCAAATGTTTTATGTCTTCTTGATCTGTCTACACTATCCTTGTATTTCTGATTACTTTTCTCCAGCTTTTTCTTTACATCTTCATGCAATGTCTTCATAAATTCTATAAATTCTTCTGCTTCAACACTTCTTTTCTCTTCACCAACAATATCTCTCAAATCTGATATACCTCTTGGTTGTGTGCCATGAACAATCTCAAAAGGTTTATTTTCAGTACTTCTATTTACTGAACTGTTGTATGCAAACTCTGCTTGTGCCAACATCAAATCCCAATTACTTGGTGTGTCTCCAACTAGGCATCTTAACAAATTACCCAAACTTTTGTTTACAACCTATGTTTGTCCATCAATCTGTGGATGAAATGTAGAACTAAATTTCAACTCAGTATCCAACTTCTTCCCGAGTGTTCTCCAAAAATAGCTTACAAACTTACTGTCTTGGTTAGAGATTGTACTTGTCGGTAATCCATGCAATTTGACAATCTCCTTAAAGAAAAGATCTGGTATATGTACTGCATCTGATGTTTTCCTACATGGTATGAAATGTGTTATCTTAAAAAATCTATCCACAACAACAAATATGGAATCATTACCTCTTGCAGTCCTCAGTAAGCCAAGAACAAAATCCATGCTGATGTCATGCCAAGGTCTCTTAGGAACACTAATTGGTGTATGCAAACCAATATTCTGACTCACTCCTTTTGCAACTTGACAAATCCACAACTCTTCACAAATTTATGAACATCCTTATACAAATGAGACCAAAAATACCTCTCCTTCAGCAAACTTAATGTTTTATCAATACCAAAATATCCAGCCAATCCACTACTATGTTTCTCCTTTATCAAATTAGTTCTCATTGAACCTCTCGGTATACACAACTCAATACCTTTGAACAAAATATCTTCCTGAATGAAATAGTATTCATACTTACTTGATTGATTTGAATTAGGTGCTCTACACACTCTCCATTGCTCTGAAAAATTAGGATCACTTTCATACAAATTCTTCATGTCATCAAAACCAAGAACTTCAATTCTCATTTTAGTCAACAAAGATCTTCTACTCAATGCATCAACAACTCAGTTAGGAATTCCACTCTTATGATTTATCACAAATGTGAAACTCTGCAAATACTCTACCCATTTCATGTCTTTGATTCAACTTATTCTGACTACCCAAATACTCTAAAGCCTTATGATCAGTATACAACACAAATTCATTTGGCATCAAATAATGTCTCCATTTCTTCATAGCTTGAACAATGGCATAAAACTCTTGATCATAGACAAAATATTTCCTTTTTTCATCATTCAACTTTTCACTAAAGAAAACAACAGGTTTACCTTCTTGAGTCAACATAGCTCCAATTTCACTTCCACTTGCATCACATTCAACTTGAAATACCTTATTAAAATCAGGTAAGGCTAACACAGGTAATTCAACAACCTTCAACTTCAAATTCTCAAAACTCTTATCAGCTCCATGTGTCCATTTGAATTCTCTTTTGTCTCCTCTCATTGTCTCAATCATAGCATTACAAATAGAACTGAAATTTATGATAAACTTCCTATAAAAACTTGCCAATCCATGAAATGTTCTTACCTCAGTGACATTCTTAGGTGTAGGCCAACTAAGTATATCTTCAACCTTCTCAGGATCCATCTTCAAACCATCAACTGAAATCACAAAACCCAAATATACAAGTTCTTCTTTCATGAAGGAACACTTCTTCAGATTTATTAGTAACTTTTCCTCTTTCAATCTCTGCAACTCTTGTCTTATATGCATCAAATTCTCTTCTCTAGTCTTACTGAATATTAGAATATCATCCAAGTATACAATTACACATTTGTTCAAGAATTTCTTCAAAACTTCATTCATTAACCTCATAAAAGTACTCGGTGCATTAGTTAAACCAAAGGGCATAACCAACCACTCATACAAACCTTCCTTTGTCTTGAAAGCAGTCTTCCATTCATCACCTTCTCTGATTCTGATACGATGATATCCACTCTTCAAATCAATTTTGGTAAAATATTTTTCTCCACTTAAACAATCCATTATATCATCTATTCTTGGTATAGGAAACTTATACTTCACTGTGATATTATTAATTCTCTGGAATCAGTGCACATTCTCCATTCTCCATTCTTCTTAGGTGCCAAGACAGTAGGTACTACACATGGAATAAAACTTTCTCAGATCAAACCTTTGTTCAACAATTTATGAGCTTATCGATTAAGCTCTTCATTCTCCGTCAGTGTTAACCTATGTGGTGCTTTGTTTGGTAAACTAGCTCCAGGAATTAGATCCATACAGTGATTAATATCTCTCATTGGTGGCACCATCAGGTACATTATCTGAAATGATCTCCTTATACTCAGTGAGTAACCTTTCAACTTCTGCAGGAATGTCATCTTCTACATTCTTACTCGGTTTGTTAGGAATCAAAGCATAACAAATATCATTTCTTTTCAAATCCTTAACAAGCTGTCTACCTTCCATCAAACAAAATTTCACAGATGTAAATATCTCACCAACAAATTCTTCAACCAAAGGTAAAAAAATTTGCTTCTTACCATCAACCCAAATAGAATGTATATTCAATCTTCCATCATGTATAGCAGCTCTGTCATATTGCCAAGGTCTACCCAACAAAATATGACAACAATTCATTGGCATAATATCACACAACACCTTATCATAGTATTTTTCAAATTTCAGCTTCACAAAAAATTGTTCACTCACCATTAATGTATGGTCATCCTTGATCCATGAGATCTGATAGGGCTATGGATGCTTCATCCTCTCCAACTGCAACTTGGTAACCATTTCCTCAGATGCCAGATTCTCCAAGCTTCCACTATCAACAATTACCTTCCAAACTTTGTCTACAACTCTACATCTGGTCTTGAACAAAAAATTTCTGACAGGATCTTGTTTATCCTTCTCAGTCCATAGTATCCTTTGGATCATGAGATTACTTTCAGGTTCATTAGGTGACTCCTCTTGAACCAATGCATTTCTACCGCTACCAGTCTTCTTGCTTGCATGTGTACATTCAAAGGATTTATGTCCTTCTTCTCCACAATTGTAACAAGCTACTTGAAATCCTCTTCTCCTATAACCACCTTTGGAGTAATTGCCTCTTTCTCAGTATGAACTTCCACCTTTCCATTCAGTCTTTCCTTTGTCTTGAGATGTGTCTGAAATTGACTTGTCTGGTTCAGATCTACTATTCTCACCATGAGATCTACCTCTTCCTCTAGGGAATCTACCACCTCTACGTCTTTGTCTTTGTTCATATCTTCTGTTCAACTTCTCCTCAGCTTTTAGGGCAAATTTATATGCCTCTTCAATGCCTTCCATCTTGATCAAGTTGATCTCATCTTGTATAGAACTTCTCAAGCCATTCAAATATCTTGCTACTCTTTCCACCTCATCTTCAACATGTCCAGATCTGATGTCCAATCTATAGAATTCCTCAATGTAGTCTTTTACCGAGCGATCTTTCTGCTTCAAACTTTGCATTCTCTGAACTAGGTTAATATGATAATCACAAGGTAGAAATTTTCCTTTCAATTTGTTTACCATCTTATCCCATACCTTGATTTTGTCTTTACCTTTCTTCTTTCGATCCAATTACAGATGTTCCCACCATAAGGATGCATGACCTTTCAACTTTGTGCTTGTAATCTTCACCTTCTTATCCTCTGATACTTTTTCATACTCAAAATACTTTTCCATCTCAGTTATCCAGTCTATCAATTCATCAGAACCCAACTTTCCACTATACTTAGGAGGATTAAGCTGAGGTGTGGATTTCAAAATTTTCAAAGCTCTCAGGAACCTCTCTTCTTCCTGATCCATCACAGGTGCAGGTGCAACTTCACCTTGAACCTCTTCAAATTCATCATCACTAACATCTTCAAGATGTCTTCCTCTGCACTGGGTTGTCTCAACAACTTCCAATCTTGCAACCATCTGTCTAAGCATATCAGCTAGACCTAGATCTGGCTTTCCTCTCCCACGAACCATCTTGAATCCCTCTACAATTTTAGGTCAAATCGCAATCTACTACCCCACAATAATATCACCAACTAGGTTTAGGGTTTACAAGAAGGAACTTAGATCTCACCAATGCTCTGATACCACCTAACACAAGGAGGGCAAGGAGAAGGGGCCTAGGGCATTCCCAACTACCAAACCACCTTGCAGAAAGAATGCAGAAACAACAACACACAATGAGAGAAGAAACAACATGGATCCTTTTCATTAATTGATCAAACTCAATACATGTCAGGCTCTAAGGCCTTCCCGGTTTGGGCCATATACATTCAATGAATTACAAATTTATCTTCATACATACGAGGTCACAGACCTGCCTTCAATGCTTAATCTTCTATCTTCTAACAAAACTACTTCCTAAACTAAGAAATAAAAAATATATATACAAGAGTCCAACAAAGAGGTTAGCGCTGAAATCCATAGGTGAGACCCAAATTTAGGTCCACACAAATCTCAATGAGAGACCCCAAATCAATTAAGCCCTAAAAATTAAATGAAGAAGTCGGCCACCAAATTCAATTCCAAAACAAACAACTCAGGCAAAGGATGAACGAGCAATAGAGTGACTCAGGCAAAGAACAAACTAAGGAACAGAACAGAAACCCGAGCGTCAAAGAAAAGCATGCCTAAGAAAAAGAACCCGAGCAGTCTTCAAACAAACTAAAGAATAAAAGAAAACATCTTTGTGGTTGAGCACGATTTCCAAGGACCCAAGATTCTCTTGCATCAATCCCACTCCATCTCAAATATCTATCAAGACCAAACATAACTGTCATACTCATTATCTGTTAGAATTAATCTTTCCTTGGTATGTATGTAATTAAAAGATATACCAAGGTCATGTCTTATATTTGTAATTCCTTTAATAAGGAAATTTAGATATTCCTCCTTAAGAGGATTCCTACACATG
>MU228196.1:1214599-1247738 GCA_018584345.1 Thuja plicata | reverse complement strand
TGGTTGATCAATTGAAGAAATCTCTCTCTCTCTCTCTCTTTCAGTATTTTGGTAAAATCTTTTCCTTTGCATACTCTCTTGGATTCTTTCCTTCTCATTTTCATTATTTTCTTTATAAATCTAACATTATCTCCATCGTAAGCGTCGAGTTAGAGCCCATGCACATATCTCTCAGAATCCTTCTCCATGTCATACACCTATTTCTTCACTTTCCATTGATCAAACCATGCTTGAGGAAGTGAATAATAAAAAATTTCAAATGGATAAACATGATGATTCTATTTGTATCTTAGATTCTATTACAATTAATCTCGATGAAGAAGATACTCTTAATGATGATGTTATTAATCTTAACAATGATATGCATGCTAGTGATTCTGATGATTATGAGACTATTGATCTTGATAATGATTTTCCATCTATGCTTTTACAATAATTTTCTATTTCTACTAACCCCAAACATAGTGACCTTTCTTCACAAAAGGGTCCTTGTTTGGCTATTGCTCCCTCTATTGTGCTTGATGTTTCTCCTCTTGTGAGTTTCCCACCTTCCCTAAACACAATAGACCGAGATGGGGGGGGGGGGGGGGGGGGCAGACAATACACTTGACTAGCTCCTCTTGTACAATGGATCCTTTCTTTTTGGGATGATGCAAAATGGTAGCACCTGTACTTTTTGGTCTCCATGATGTTAGCCCAAAAAGACTCTTCTTTGTAACTCTTACATGTTTTTATTACATTGTGTTGTAGTTCTAATTCCTTTGGGAAATGATGAAAGTTCATTTTGACATAATTCTGATATACATGAGTTATCATTTTACCTACTAACCCCAGAGTTGGTAGATCCCTTTTGTGATTTTTTTTTCATGTGCTCATTTCCCTTGATGTGTCCTTTCTTGGGGGCATTTCATAGTGGAAACGTCTCTAAGTAGATGCATGTACACTCTGTTAAAGCCATTTCTCCCATTAAGGCATTTACAACTGCTTTAATGTGGGGGAATACACTTCGCTCACATTTTTTACACACACACACACACACACACACACACACACACACACACACACTATGTTTGATGATCTTGTACATTTTGGATCCCTTATGGAAACATAAATACATAATGCATGATCCCCGCATTTGCATCTTTTGATCCCTTAAGGACACACAAATCCTTATGCCTAAATCACCTTTTGTTTCATTCCCCTTTGGAGACACAAATCCTAAGGATTAATCCTTGATGGGTTGACTAGTGTGGCACACAAACCGCTAAACTATCAATGTCATCTTTTGTAGCATTCCTTTTTGTGTGATTCACAATAAGACAAACATTCTTACTGGACCAAGGATATCACACCCCCATTTGTATTTTATTTCCTTTGTTTGATGAATTCTCTCTTATCTTATTTTTGGATTTGATGAAGACTCAAGTCACTTGTGGGCTTGATGTTTCCTTGTCTTCTTAGCTTTGATGAGATCATCTCATGCATTTGATTATCTTTATCGTGAGTTTGAGTTTGGCTCATACTCCCGCTAAAGTGGGGGCTAAATGTACCATATTAAAAGTTATCACCCATTAATTTGGAGGCTCAAAGACCTTTTTAGGCCCCATTTTAGCGATCTCCTAGAACATTGATGCATTTATGCTTTATTTGCCATTTTTTCCTCATTTTTTGCCATTTTTTACAGTTTCTTTTGCACCCCCGAGCTCCTTAGGCCTTTTCTATGGATTATGTCTCCTAGGGTATAGGTCAAATTTGACTAGTAATTGGGGTACAAGTCGAGGTAAACCTATACCTGAGGCCCTAGTTTCACGGGAACTCATGCCCATTTTGGGGTTTTCACTTTTTCCCGTCCAGTGTAGTAGACCCTTTTTTTCTTGTCGCCCGAAATTTGTATAAAAGGAGGCTAATAAATTCATTTGAAGAAACATATTTTATACACATTCAAGAAACACAATTTACATCCAAATTTTCAAGTAAGATCGATTACATGCTCAAGCCATCAATTGCAAGCTATCAAGTACAAGGTGTGTTCAAGGAGTTAAAGCAAAGAAAGGATTTACTGAAGGCATTCATTCCATTCAATCAAACATACATTTAATTCCATAGATATGGCTTATTTCTTGGAGATAGTGGATTTGGCCATCAAGGGAGGATATCTACATTCATCAACATCGCACAAGCATTCAACTATTCAAGTATTCATACCTCTTTGTGGGTAACGGATGCAAATCCATCCATGAAGGTTTGATAAGGGAGGTGAATATTTAAATTTGTCTTTATTTTATATTCTTTTATTTAAATTCAAGGTTAATTCCTAAATGGGGGCTTGACCAAGGAAATACCCTTCCCCCTCAAAAATTCCATTTTCTTGTGTAGGACCAAATTTGTAGGTTTTCAGGCTTTCAAGTCAGATTCGACTGATTTAGTGTTACAATTTTTGTTGGATATTCAGATCTTATATTATTGGAAAGTTCAGGTACAGGTCAACCTCAAACTATACCCAAGTGTGACATGTACCCTTCAAGTTGACCTTTTCCTATGACCTTACATTTTTTTATAGTTTGCAGATTTCAGCTTCCTGATTCCATATCTGGCTCTGTTCTGGTTTTTGTTGTAGTCTGCTACTCTATTTTCAGATCTGAATGTTGTGACCCGTACTTTCCCTCAAGGCAAGTCCAATTTCATATTTTTCATTTCATAAAACTTACTTTGAGATATTAAATTATGTCTTTTATGTGCTTCTATTTTACTTGCATTACATTTAATCAATCAACTAGTCTTGTCATTTAATCAAACACACAAAATTTCAATTGGCATTAATCAATATCAACCAACAAACAATAAAGGGAAAGTATAAGCAAAAAAATGAAGAAGGGATCTTTTAGATATTCACCCTTGAAAGAACTTGAATTTTGCGTTAGTACCCCTATATCCATTTGGGTTGTGCTAATCTAATTTTGGTTATATTTGGAGATCCCTCTTTCTCTTTCCCTAATGTTCATAAAAAGATTTGGTGAATTAACATTAAACCCACTCATTTCTCCTTTTTTTTTATGTTACAGTGTGGAATAGAGCTATATTAGTTATGGGCATGGTGAGTTTTAGCATGACAATGAAAAATTTAAGATTAGAGAGTTGTGACAATGTTGTTAAATCTATTTACTTTTGTAAAATAAAAATTAAATTTAAAATACATAACTATGAGTTGAATTGTAAAATGACAATGACAATAATTTTATAAACAAAAATGAAAAATCAAATTCATAGAAAAGAAAAGGAACATTTGTGCCTAGCTATCAACCTTGGTAGTTCTGTAGTCTAGATGTTATTGCATCATGCAAAAGTATAGGCATGCACTTTTGTGTAAGTGTTGTCATCCCTTTTACATGTTGGCATCTAGAAAAAAATTTAAAGCTTAGAATCACATACAATTTTGGAGAATACTTTTACACAAGGTAAAACAAATATAAGAGTAACACATTATGAGCTTATAGAAATTAAAAACAACTAGTAGACAAGAAAACACTATAAATTGATGATGTTAAATAAAGTAAACAATATGAAAAGTGGGAGTAAGAGGAGATTAGTGGAATATTATATTGGAGACTTGGCCTTGCCATATTTATAGAAGGAAAGGTTTACTCAAGGGATCTATAATAAATTAAAATGGATTTTTGTGTTAGTCTTCATTTAATGAGTATGAGATTGAACTTCCAACAAGAGTGGATATTAATGCTATTAGATTTCCACAATCCATGTCAATATTATATTCAATTTTTGGATTTGATTGTGTGCAAGAGTTTTGATTCAATAAGCATGGGAAGGGCATGAACCCATTACAGAATAACCATTAAGAAAAAATAGGCTAATCTCACAAGAGGTTGGATTGAGGAAAATACCTAGCTAGAAAATAGAAGGCTTTTGATCAAAGCATAGAACTAGTAGGAAACAAGGGTCCCACACCTATAGTGAAAAATTATCTTTTGTAACATGTGAAATGGAGAGAAGAGAAGAAGAAATTTTCCTCCTTTAAAAGATCATAGTCCAAGAAATACTATCATTGTTGGCCCCAATATCATGGGACATAGGTGGCGAATCCACAACTAGAGAATCAATGACCATTGTAGAAGGAACTACAAGGGTTCCAACTAGAAGATGATTATCAACCCCAAGAGAGGGTTGGGCTAAAGAGGAATCTTGTGAAACATCAGGAGTTGGGAATGTAGCAAGAATCAAGTGTGTAGCAGG
The DNA here is from genome assembly GCA_018584345.1 of Thuja plicata. NCBI lineage: Eukaryota > Viridiplantae > Streptophyta > Pinopsida > Cupressales > Cupressaceae > Thuja > Thuja plicata. The sequence goes on along the minus strand of MU228196.1, from coordinate 1,243,490 downwards.
AATCAAGTGTATAACAACAATATTCATAGATGTGGGCACTAATTATGAAGTGAGGGGAACCAAATGAGGAGTAGTAGAACACTCCAAGGACACATCAATAAGGTTTAGGGATGAGATATCTTTTGAGGAGGTAAGAATTTTGACCATCAGGTCATCAATATTAGCATTCTTTTACCGAGTAGTTGAACCCTTCCAATGCACAAGAGAGCAATATGAAGCTAAGTGACTAATATCAAAGTATCGATGTCATCTAAAGGTGAGGCCTTTGTAATCCAACAAATGTGATCAATGATAATCCTCAACCAGCATAACCACATCACTATGAAGGGTTTTGGAGATGTTGATATCCTCTAAGATGTGAGCGAAAGTGGTATGCCCTATCTACAAAGTAGAGTCATCAAACTTTAGGAATCAGACAACTAGGTTGTTTAGGGCCTGAAAAAAAGTATCCTCCCAAAATGGGACGGGAAGATTTGAGAGTTCAATCTAAATTGGTCACACATGTAGTGGTTAGAGGAGGGGGTTGAAGAAAAACTAAGGCATGAAAAAAGAAAAAAAATGATCTTCCCAAGCCCAAGGTTGACTGAGAACTAGGTTCTTATCTTCAAAAGAGGAAACAAAGGTAATGAAGAATCCTTTTACATAGGGGTATACATTAATCAATCCATCCAAAATGGACTTCTAGGTAGCCAATTCCTAGGTTTGCAGATTAGAAAGAGAAGGCCAAAGGTTGGAAAGCCTACACACCAGACATCTGCCCTGCTAAAATCCTTTTTTCTACAACCTTTACACCACAAATAATTATAAGGGAACATTTGGAACCTTAGAGAGGGAACATCACACACAAGGAGTAAGAAAGAATACATCTGGTACATTGGGCAAAGTTTTTTTGAATAGTAAAGGCACCCCACTAAGGATAACAAAAAAACCTGCAACCTTAGAGGGAAAATAGGAATAACAACAAAAGTATCCTCCAGTCATACAAAGGTTCCATGGACACAGGTCATATGCTAAATCTTGGAGGGAGCATTAACCTGCAAAAAAGGCCCTAAATCCACCTCAACAGCTAGCGATGTGGACTCCCAAAGAGACCTAGAAATATAAAATGGAGTAGTAGGGTACACATCCTCAATGACCAAAGCATTTGTAGAGGAAAATACCCCTAACACATAAGCATATTGAGTGGGAACATATCAATTGTGAATGCTTGCTTCAATTTCACAAGTGAGAACTTCCATACTTTTATGATGATGCAAGTGTTAGAGATAAAAAGTAAGAATGATTATTTAAAAAAAAAGTTGAAATATTCATCAAACCTATGAAATATGAAATATTTTCTATATTAGTTCCTTCCACGGAAGGAATACTTATGTATTCACTTAGATCCATTAAATGTCAAAGAAACCACTAATCAATATCAAGAATTAAAATATGTTCACCAAATTTTCTAAGGCTTACAATTTTTCCAAATTTATTTCAAAATACACAAATTATTTTATCTATTATTCTATTGGGTAATAGTTTTGTACAGTCTTATTATGATAACATCAGTCTTTAAAATGTCAAAGCACCAACCAATGAGAAGAAATAATTAAAATAGATTGACCTAATTTTCTAAAGTTTGTATTTTTGTTTCATTTTCATACAATAGTCATTTCACTATTACATAATTGTGAGTCCTTTTGTCCTATTTCTATTTACAATGTCAATGGGTGATAAGACCACTTGATTTTTGATAATAACAATTTAATAAATACATACAATTATAAATATAAGACATACAAAAATATTAAATGTATTACTATGGTTAACATTTAGTAATGATAAGAATATAATTTCTTATATAATATTATATAATAATTATAATTGGTATATAATAATATAATAATTCATAAATAATAATATAATATAATTTATACATATTAATAAAATAACTATAATACATTAACTATATATAGATTAAATATAATTGCATAATTAATATACTTTTTTTATTGGTGATTACTTTTGACTGGAGCTACAAACCAGTGAGGTCACAATGGGGGGCCCATCCCTAGGAACATTCTTAGGCATTAACACCTCCATGATTTGACTCTTGTGGGTAGTTTTTCTCTTGCTTTCTACCTCCTTATCACTCCTCTCCATGTTTCTCCTCCCATCACTCCTCTCTCCATCTCTCTATCACTCCTCCCCTCATCCTCATTCAGGTCTACCAGTAACACTTCCACCTAGAGAATCCAACCCTGACATGAACGTCATGTGATCCTTGCAAGGATTTGAACCTTGGTTGCACCATTAATAATACAACTACTTAACCATCACACTATGTGATGAACCCTCCGCATAATTAATACTTATTATTATAATTATAAAGTCATTAATTCTCAATAGTAGAATAATTACGATGAATAATCATAGATGTTATTCATAATTAATATGTGTATGCAATGAAAGTATTAGTCTAACTAGGAATGCAATAGTGAACTAAGACATTCAACTAATAATCCCAAAAAAACATATATGAGACGACAAAGAAAGCAAATAAATGAGAGAGTGCAAACCAAGAGCACCCAAAAGAACCTTCTTGATGTAGAGATTTGTCCAATACTTAGGATGTGTGCTCAATGATACTTGCTCAAGCTTAAAATATTGGAAATGATTTTGGCATTTATATAAATTAATAGAGGAATTGGGATTTAATTAACTAAATGGTCATGGGTTCTCATTAAGTTAATTGGACAATAATTAATTAATTGGATTAATTAATTAGGGGGATGCCATGGATTAATTAAATATTAAATATTTAATCAATAATGCCTTAGGAGAGAACTAAATTTGATTACAAATTTATGTAATCAGATTTAGGTGTCTACATTTTGCCCCTATTTGAAATAGTGTTAAAATAACATTATTTCGAAGACGTTTTCTAAAATTTTGACGACGCAGAGAAATGAGAAATGCAACAAAGTTATCTTGGGTTGCAGGAAAAGAAAAATGGTTAGATTGGGTGATGCCCCCTCAAGAAGGTGGATGGGAAAGGAAAAGGGGCTCGAGTGGTGTCTTTAAAAGAATTTTGGCTTGGCGGGAGAGAAGAAATAGAAAGGGGTGTAGGCTTTAACAAATGCAATCAAAATGCATATAAAGGGCCTGGGAAGAAATTGGGTGCGAAAACGGAGTCCTGCGGGCCGAGATAGTGAAAAAGGGTATGGGGGAGGGGCTTATGTAAGCTAGGAGGGCCAAAAAGATCCTCATTTGCATTCATAGCCCTTAGAATTTAGAGCTCTGAGTAAATTTTCAGCGATTTTGAGCACGATGGCACACGCAAGATGACTGAGGCACCAGATAGATGTGGTGAGGAGTCATCAGGTGGAGGACCGCTAGGTAGGCTCAAAAAATTGTCTTTGTGTTTTGTATTTATTGGAGTTTATAGGAATTGTTTAGGCGATCCTGCAAGAACAAGTCCAGTTGGATCGCGATCCTGCTGGGCGAGGGTAGAGTGGGTTGGGAAAGGGATGTTTTATGAATTTTGGGTGGGAATGCAGACATGAGAGGGTATTTTAAATGTTCTATAGGAATGAGGTCCTGACTTAAATTTCTTGAGGGATCACGTTCCTAGAGCTGGGCAGTGGGGTTAAGGTAAAATTATGCGGTCTCGCAAGGGGATGGATGGGTAGGGTGAATCGGTCATGGGAATGCGTTCCTGCGACCTAGGGAGTGGGTCTCAAGATTGCAATCCCACGAAGGTAGGATTGTCAGGATGGGATAGGGTTCGAGGTGATAGGGAAGAGAAAAAGAATGTTTGTTAGGCTAGAATAGAGGTATCAAGGTTGACTGAATTGGCTTGGTATAGATGTTGTGGTCTATGGACGGTCTGACTTTGTGAGAGTGACACACAACGGTGTTGTGAGTGGTAGAGTAGTTTACTCTAGAAGATTGAGTGTGGGTGGATGTTGTGGGGCTTAGATATTGGGCTCACATGCCCCAACGAAGGGCCTATATGGCTATGGTTACAACTCTTTGTGAGAGGTGGAGATCAAAGACAACCACATTTCATTTTCCCACAGGGGAGATGACTATCACCTTAGAGGATGTGTACAGGATATTCAAGTTTCTTGTGAGGGGGATGCAGGTGATTGCAAGAGACACTACCCAGGAGCAGACCATTCAATCCTTATTTAGACAAGCAGTTAGGCCACGACTGTGCCATGGTCAGTTGGCCTTGAATAAATACTTGGATTAGGTGGGGGCTGACAAAGGTGTGTACTATTACATCTGTAGGTTAGGGGGGCTATATTCCCCAATATAGGTGGGAAAAGGATTACACTGGGGCTAATCCCAGTGATAGTTAGGATTTTGGATGTAGGGCGGCTAGCGGCTTGGGGTACACTTATGCTTGTTGAGTGTTATAGAGATTTGCATTAGATATCCTATCATGGCGAAGAGGGCTGGGGAGGAGTTTTGGTTTTTCAACCCTACTACAGTTATGGGTTTGGGAGCATATAGCATTGCTTCACCCCATTGGGAGGAGGGACAGATAGGTCAAGGAGCCTGAGGCTTACAGTTGGGAAGATTAGGTGACATCACCTTGTTGATGATATTGATCATTGGAGGGAGGCTTTGGATGGGTTGAGAGATGGTATCACGTGGAGACCATATTTCGCAATGGGGCCCTAGGTAGAGGATCAACACGAGATGCCCTATACTATGACGTCCTCATATATTTTTGGGTAGTGCAACTATCTGGTAGAGAAGTATAGACCAGATAGGGCAGCCAGGCAGTTTGGGTATACACAGGGGGTGCCTGAGGTAGAGCATTGGTACTAGAGAGTGACACAAGAGTGGAGGTGGGAGTTTGGACCACCCCTGGATAGACAGGGACTCAGGGTTGTCTAGAGGGGGATCCAGGTAGTGCAGTGGGATTGGATAGGAGGGTCGGTGAATACAGGAGTTACTATAGAGTACAGGGCCTAGTTTAGAGAACCCCAGGAAGTAGGGAGAGTAGGTTTTCCAGCTCAGCCAAATAGACAAAGGTGATTGAGAACTGGGGAGAGATGGAGGGAGAGTTGCCCAGGTAGTGCAGGGGTGAGAGTAGCTACAGGGGTAGTAGCAGGTGGAAAGATGTCATAGAGACAAAGATCAACATCTAGGGGGCAGAGTGAAGGGGAGGAGGCTAGAGGGGGAGATGAATCTAGAGGAGAAGAGGAGGACATAGGTTTAGACGCCATGGAGGTGGATGTAGAGGGAGATAGGGGACAAGATCCAGTGCCACCCATAGGGACACAGGAGACAGGGACTCATAATACAAAGAAACATATTGGTACAAGCACAAGATCAGGGATGGGAGGGGGTCCCCATCAAGCAATGTGGGTGATTTTATGGCAGACCAACTTAGACCTCTCCAGTTGTTGCACGCAGGTACCAATCAATAGTTGTGTGACATGTAGAGGGAGAGGGAGGATATTCAGGATGAGCGGGATGCCTTTAGACATGAGAGAGATAGAATGAAATAGGAGTGCGATCAGACGCATATAGAGGTGTCATATTTTTGGGCATGAGTTTCTAAGCTTACGTAGAAGCGAGATGAGGTAAGGGGAGAGCGATGGGTTATAGGGACAGGTGGCTCAGATGATGACAGAGGGGTTTGTGGTGATGGAGGAGAGGGATAACTATCTGCATGAGGGAGACACATACAAGGATGAGAAAGAGAGGCTACAGAGGGAGAGGGATGGGCTCTTACAACATGTAGGGGGGATAAGGATGGAGCTAGCAAGAGGAGGTAGTGCCAATACTGTGACAATTTTGAGGTTCAATGTAGATCTTTTAGCAGCCAGGGAGCAGGTGGGATGGTATAGGGTGATGTATCATGCAGCAACGCCCTACCTATGGGTGATAAGGATACAAATGAAACACGGTGCCCCTACATAGGATCCATCATAGGTTGCTCCCTCCTATGACCCTCTATAGGATACAATGTCGAATGCCACCGAAGATCCAGATAGCTAGCCTCCCACAAAAAGACCAAATGGGTAGTGATATGTTGTATTTGATATGATGCATTTTATTTTTGGGGCACATTTCCCATAGTGTACTATATGATTCGTTTATGCTTTGGATTAACATGAAAACATTGGGACTGATTATTTCTTCTTGGGCATTTGTGAGATATTATTTTTCATGTCATTTTATAGACAGTGCAGAGTTGGGTGGGGATTAGGTGTTGTGTTCTAATGTTGCTTGGATTTTCTTTATGGATGGTTATGCATATGGATATGATGTACTAACACACGTATGATGTAGGATGAATTATAAGATTCTTTATATATGAGGTGATTTGATGTGATGTGATACTAACATGTTTGTGATGTAGGGTGGATGTGATATATGCACGACTTGATGACGTGAGACTGACATGTGTATGATGTAGGATATTTTATGGGATGCTTTTATATGCCTATGTGATTATGCTTATGGATTAATGAAATGATGATTTATGTGAGTTGATTTGACCTATATGTAGATGTATATGTGATGTATTGTTATGATGTAACTATGTGATGCAAAGTGTTATTAAAATGTAAGCTAAATGATGATGTATTTAATGAAAAATGCAAGATTACCTCATGACACTACATGGATGCATACTTAAAATAAATGCAAATGTATACATATTAAATGTGCTTCTAAAATATTTTATATGAATTCCTAAATAGAATGAACCCTAAGTGACATGACATGAACCTGACTAGATAATTAATGTATACTAAATAAAATGTACCTAAATTAAATGGACATGTAAAATGAATTAACAAATGCAACCTAAAACACAATCGAGAATGGATTAACAAATGCAACTTAAAAAGAAATATAAAAATGGATATAATAATGCAATCTTAAAATGGATATGATAATGCAATCAAATGCAATCTAAAAATGAATATGATAATGCAATTAAATGCAATCTAAAAATGGATATGATAATGCAATCTAATGCAAAATAATAATGCAATCTAAAATTGGATATGATAATGCAATTAAATGCAAAGATGCAACGAGGTTATAGGTGGGATGGAAATACTGCACATCACTGCCCGACTAGACCTTCGTCATGAGGTGTTGACTATAGGAGAGGGAAAATCATTTGCACAATCTTACCCAAGAGTATTAAGGGATAAGGGTGGGATGGGGAGATTTGGGAGGGCTGGGGGATTGATGAATTTGACTTTTGATGGAGGGGGTTTTTTCATTTTGAAGCTTGAGTGCGGGTATAAACGGAATACCATCATGTAGTTTGAGAACTTAGTTTTATATAGAAATATTAGAGACCTGCCAAGGTTACTTAGGAACTCGAGGCCTTTTCACCAATGTTGCATGGGACTGACTCAACAAGCACACAAGGATTGCCCCAACATCACACATGAGTCCCGAGGGATTTAAGGTGGAAACGATGTTAAGTAACCCACAAAAAAATGACATTTCCCAAGTGCACCATGCAATTTTGAAATAATCACATGTAGAGTGTTTAGGGGTCACATCCGACTGAATCACGAGCAGAAAAGGAGAACATGACCTTGTCCTAGGTGCATCCACTTGTAGCATACCATGATATACATGATCATGGAAATAGTGAGGAGGAAAGAAACCAAGGAGTCTGGAAATGATAATAAAGAACCAAAAATGAGATTCAAAATCAAATTAAGTATCCACAAAATGCATTTTTCCAGAGAGATCACCGATATCGAGGGCTGATTGGATTTAGGTCAGACATGAGGAAAGATACATCCTACAAGGACCTTTTAATGGGGTAGGCTGAAAATTTTCATTTGGATGGAAAAATATGTATCAAGGACAATCACGGGATCAAGAATCTCCTTGAAGGAACTTGTTGAGTCATGAGACTCAGAGGAACAAAGAATCTGGATCACTTTCTGCAAGATGGTTGACCTAGGATGCAGGATATGTATAGTGGGCTTTGAACAAAGGACTAGATTGATGCTATGATACAACTAAATGACCAATATGTACAAAAGTATGTGAAAATTTTAGAGATTGGGATGGTAAATAATATATAACTTATTGTCATGAGGCTCATAAATTAGGAGAATTCTCGATGTCTGCGTGCGATAATGAAACACCAAGGGAATATGGGTTAGGGATGGAGACTTTTTAGTGGGATTTGGTGGATGGGTGGGTGATGGTGGATGAGAATGGGATTTTGATAGATAATGGTATGGTCCACTATGTGTGACACCTGTTGTCAGCTTTTCAACACACATACTTGTCCAAGGCGCTTGATTGCCAATTTTTCACCATTGGATATTTTTTTTAACATTTTTTATTTTTTTATTTTTTTGTGTATATTTTTTCCTTTTTCAAGACTTTTTATACTTTTTACGATTTTCTTAGATAATTAGGTTACACTGTCGGACTCAGGCATAGAACTTCTTGAGGTAAATGATATTAATGGGATCATTCAAAGGTTCTCCTTTGGGTGTAGATAAATGATATGCTCCTAAGCCAAAACATGTTGTGATGACATAGGGCCCCAGCCAAGTAACCTTAAATTTGCTTTTCTTTTCTCTGTCTACTTGCACCTTTTGGTTTTCTTTGAGGACTAAATCCCCCACTTGGAACTGTCGTAGATGGATCTTCTTGTTATAGCTTCTCTCAAGCCTATTCTAGTAGACAACCATGTGATCATATTCTTGTTCTCTCTTCTCTTCACTCAAGCCTATTCTAGTAGACAACCATGTGATCATATTCTTGTTCTCTCTTCTCTTCAAACAAATCTATTTGTGTGAGGCGTGTTATGTGGTAGTCTTCATTCGTGACTAGGTTTTTGAGTGAAACACGCAATGATAGTAACTCAACCTCAATTGACAAGATGAATTATGCACCATACACAAGGGAGTATGAGGTGGTACGTGTGGGAATGCAATAGGAATTAAAATATGCCTAGAGGGCGGGATTAATTTGGAGATGCCAGTCACAACTAGAATCATTGACAACCTTTTTGAGGATTTTTAGGAGGGTTTTATTAGTTGCCTCAGCTTGGTCATTTCCTTGTGCAAAATAGGGTTTGGAAAAGTAGTGGTGCATGTGGAATTTAGTGCATAGATCATTATGTGTTGGTTTTCAAATGATCTGCCATGATCTATGAAAATAGTGGAGAACATGCCAATATAGAAGATAGTTTGGTAGAGGATGAACTTGGATATCTAAACTCCTATTGTGAGGATGAGAGGAATTGCTTCTACCCATTTTGTGAAGTAATCAGTAGCAGTGATGATTTACTTGTGTTCATCTCAAGATAGGGGTGTGATCTTACCAATGAGGTCGAAGCCCCAACATGAGAATGGACATGGAGGTGCAATGAGATGCAAATCCTATACTGGAGCATGAATGAGGTTCGCATGTTGCTGACATGGTAGACACTTCTTTACAAATTTAGATGAATCATTCTCTATTATGGGCCAATAGTATCCTGCTCTGAGAATTTTATTGGTTAAGACCATGCCACTCATGTGGGCACTGCAAATTCTAGTGTGTACCTCCTGTAATGCCAAGGCGGACTTGTTTGAGTCTAAACATATGGAGAGAACGTTTTGATATTGTATAGTCAGAAAATGGAAGCACTTTTATGGTAGACTGGTTTAGCCTTCCGAGTAAGTGGTTTTGGGTCATGTCAAGCACCTTGAATGGGTTCCTGATCTAGACCTAGCTTTCCCCCTATTCTGCCCCTACTTCCACTTCTTTCCAACCTAATTTTTTGCATCCTGGACTGCAGATATGAGATCTTTGACCTCAGGGTCAGGGTCAACCTTTTGGGTCTATGTCAACCTCAACCTTGACCTAGGTCAAGATCAAAATTTACCCTAACCTAGGTCAAGGTTTACCTCAACCTTGATCCAGGGTTCAAATCTTAGGGTTCCACAGTTTCCAGATATTGGTCTTTGCAAAAAGTTATTTCCCGCTTCTGGTTTGGCTGTTTCGGGTTTTGGAGCGGTGATTCCTAAATTATATTTAACTTGGGTCCTCTCCTAGGGGTAAAGGCTCTAATGAGAATTTAATTCTCCTATGTCATCCTCCTTAGAAGATTGTGCCCTAATTTCATATAAAAGGGAGCCTTTCTCCCCTCATTTTCTCTAAGTCCTCTATTAAAGCCTAAGCATCCTTGAGTAATTGAGAAACATCATCAAGTGAAGTTAAAACAAGAAATCAAGCAAGATTTGAAGCAAGGATTCATTCACTATCAATCCTTCAAGCATTCAAAGGGATCCTTGGGAGGCCATTGAAGGATTCAAGCTACATAGTGCCCTTTTTGGTGATCTCTCCATCCATCTTCTTCCAAGCCTCTTCATAATCAAGAACCCATTCAAGAATTGGTGTTGGAGATCTATATACAAGAGATTGAAGTCATCCTACATTCCACATTCCATAATTTGGTACCTACTTGTGGATTCAAGGATTCAAATCCTCCACAAGGACTTTTACAAGCAAGGTGAATTTATGCATTTACTTTGTTTACTTCTGCAATTTCAATTACATATATTTAAGGTTAATTCCAAAAATAGGGTTTGACCAAGGAAAACCCCTCCTCCACAACAAAAAAACCTCTTTTTATTGCAGGTATAGGTTCGGGACTACGTATTTGGACTGAAATCTGGATACCCTTTTCAACTTTCTTTCAGGCTCCGTGAACAGATTTTATGTTGAGGCTGTACAGGTCAGGGTCGATATCATTGGGTCAGGAGTGACAGTTGTGGGTCAAGGTTGACCTTTTTCATAAGACGGTGTTAGATCAAAAAAATATCTTTGGGTTTTGTTCGTCTCTGCATTTCAGTTCTGGATCATACTTCAGATTTTCCAAAAACAGAGTACAGACCTCAGAAAATAGCATTTTCTGGATCTGCAATTCTTTAAGGTTGGTTTTTCTTCTCATCCTTTTTAATTATTATAATCTACCATATCTACATTGTCAATTAACAAAATTTAAGATCTCCCTCTTTGTTTTCATTTCCAAATGGTTGATTCTTTTGTCTATTAATCCCTCTTTTAGGTTGATCAACTTGGATTCGTTCATTTGTGCATTTGAGGATAAAGGTGGAACATCTTATTTTCCTCTTAATACACATTTCAATACAAACTTCAATTAAATGTAAAGTAGGTTTAAGGGAATTAAGGAAATCAACACATCATAAATATAACCAAAACCTATTACATCCTTTTCCAATCTTACATCTCTTTTCCTATTGTACATTTTGGTGAACCCACGATAGACAACTCTTTCTTTTTGGTGTTAGATTTACATGTTTATGTTAGATCTTGCATGTTATTTCAATTACCTTTAAAATTAATAAATCAAAATCTTGTGTTTGTTCATTTACATTGCATTGGTGTATGAGCTTTACCACTTCTAGTCCTACTTATAGTATCCCAGTTAGAAGATGCCGTAGACTTATGGGTTCCTTTAATCCCGAGTTTTACTCTCCTTTCCTTAGGATCCCAGATGATAATTTGATAACTCATGATTCCAATCCTTCTATGGAGCATAACTCTTCTCACTCATCTCATGATGAAGGTGACACTTTAAGAGTTTCTCCTGAACAAGTGAATTTTTTTTTAACCAAACTTGATAAAATGGGAAATTGGCTTATCCAAGAAAACTATAATCAAGATTCCATCCCAGCTATAGAGGCCCTTAAGAAAGTCCTCCATGATAATGATCAAGGTGTTAATTTCTTGTGTGGTCCTACTTATACTCCTCCTTTGATTACCACATCTCTCCCAACTACATCTATTCCTGTGAGTGCTCCACCGGTATCTTTACCTACCTCACAACCTTCATATCATAGTGTGCCTTTTACTTATACTAATCCTCTTCCAACTATGGTTCCCAATGTTCCACCAGTTGTGTCTTCTATTCTTGCTTCTTCCTATACTTTTCCTAGTGTTCCTAATATTTCTATGCCACCTGTTTCCTCTAATGATTCCACAATTATTAGTTTGGCTCAAACTGTGTCATCTTTACAACAACAACTTGCATCTTTAACTCAATCCAAATTTAGCATTCCTACATGTGACATGGGTAGTCCTTTATCCCTAGAGATCATTCATGCTACTGTCCCTCAGCAAGACAATATGCCTCATCTTGAGAATTACAATGGTAAAGGTGATCTTGTTACGCATGTTAAAACATTCCAAATCCTTTGTAGTGATTATGCTCATGACCATACGATTTTAGCTAAATTGTTTGCTAGAACTTTTCAAGATAAAGCTTTACAATGGTATTGTTATTACCTCCTTATTCCATTGATTCTTTTCCTAAACTTGCCAATGATTTTATACAGCAATTTCAAAATAACATTGGTCCACAAGTGTCCTTATCCGATTTAATGCATTGTAAACAAACATTAAGAAAAAATTGACTGATTTTATTGGTAGATTTAAGCATTTGTATGATCAGATTTCCTATCCTGTTCCTGATATTGATATTCAACATATGTTTATTTAAAATTTACAAAAGGATATTAGAGATAAGATTCTGCTTACTGAATTTACTTCCTTTCAAAAACTATGTGTAACACTTCACCATTATCAATTACAAGTGAGTCAGTTTGAGAGCAACACTCCAATGGCTCCTGTTCCAGTTGATAAGAGTGACAATGCTCCCAATCCTAATAAATTCTAGAAACCTAACAACTATGTCAAGATTAATAAATAGATGAATGCGGTTGTTGATCAAGTTGCGGTTACATCCAACAATGCCACTTCTACATCCACTGCTTTCCGTATGAATCGTACATTTACTCCTCTCTCTAAAACTTTGCATTCTATAATGAATAGGTTGTTAAGTGCCAGTATGATTACCTTGCCTCCTATTTGACCTCTTCTTCCCACCATGATAGCTTCAAAATATTTTGATTCTAAAGCTTTCTGTCAATACCATCGCCAGAATCGCCATGATACCGAAAAATGTTACTCTCTAAAGCATAAAATTCAAGATTTATTTGATTCCAAGGCTTTGAATGTTGATAATTTTGATGGTAATGGGAATAAATTTGTTTCTCCTCCTAATCAAAACCTTCAAATCTATACGAAACCTTTACCTACACATGATACTAATACTATAGCTCAACTATCTTCGGTGGATATTATTTACAATTCAAAGATGAATGATCTTAATCAAATTGTTAATCATGTGGAGAGTGTTGTTTCATCTCAACCTACTATTCAAGATCCTTCACCTCTACTTCAACTTCCAGTTCCACCTAAACCCCAAAAACAAACTAAGGATAAGCGACCTAGGGAACCTTTAATTACCTTTGATGATTCTGAAATGATTAAGGCTCCCAATGGTCCCCTTTATATCTATGCTAGGATCGCTAAGATACCTACTCGTGGATGTCTAGTTGATCCCACATCTCTAATAAATGTTATTACTGAGGAAAATCTCTTTATGAAAGGAATACAACATGATTGTTATGATCCATCTGATGCATGGATCCAAACATGTAATGGTTTTTTTTATCCTGCACTTGGTTCTATTAACTTACCTGTTGAAATTTGTGGTAAAGTTGTAGATACTACCCTCATCATTATTCCTACTTCTGATCAATTTCAAATCAAATTTGGTTTACCCTGGATAACTTCTATGCATGCTATTGCTTCTCCCATTCATAAATGTCTTAAGTTCATTCATAATGGAGAAGTAAAAATGATTAATCATAGTTTGTATCAATCTTCTAGGTGTAGCTATTGTGCTACTCTCTATTTCTTTTGGCCTTCATTACCAAATTCATGTCCTCCTCGCCCTAATCATCTCTTTCTCTCATACCAAGCTTACAAACATCGCAAAATTGCTGAGTTAAGCATGCCTTGAATAGATCCTAACCATGGACTTTTTCCTACTCCTTCCATACCTCCTTTATCCATTTCTGCTAATGATATTAATCAAAATTCTATTATTTCATCACAATGTATTGAGAATCCTACCATAGAACCTGTGAAGGAACCTTTTTTCATTCTCCCTAGTTCTCAAAATATGCCAACCAAAGCTAAACGTAAAAAATCTTCTAATGAACGTCATAAGAAGTGTAGAGCTAATGCTAGAGCTCATGCTTCTCTTCTTCGAAACTCTTTACCTTCTTTTGATCAACCTATGCCTGATGTGTTGAAAGAAGTCAATATTCATAATGATGTTAAGATGAATGAGTATGATGATCCTATTTGCATCTTACATCCCAATTCAATTAATCTTTATGAAGAGGATACTTTAGATGATCCTATTGATCTTAGTGATGAATACAAGACCATTGATATTCATACTGACTTACCTCACATGATTTCAACTCAATTAACAATTACACCTATTATTGAGCATTGTGATTCTCAAGAGGATCCTTGTTTGGAACTGGCTATCATTCCTACTATATTGGATATAGTCCCTCTTGCGAGTTTCCTACCTTCCATCAATAATATAAATCAAGATGGGGAGGGTAAGAAATGTGCTTGATTGGTTTATCTCTTATGGTAGCCCCTTTTGTGTTGGCATGTTGTGTTGTTCCTCTCCCGTAATGTATTTGCTAAATGTTTGTTAGACTCTTTTATACGATCCTTGTTACTTCATTGGTGCAAGGTGATAAAGGAATCAAACCTGTTGTACAATTCTTCTATATGTATCTTTACTCTTCTATATGTTGTTTCATGTTATGTTGTACTTGTGCTATTGTTCATAAATGTTTTCCTTGTATGATTTTCTTGGATCTGTGACATGGTAGCACTAATTCTTTTTGGTCTCCAAGTTGCGGTCTGAAAATATTCTTCTTCGTAACCCTCAAGTTTTCTTTCCTCCATTGTGATTGTAGTTCTACTTTCTTTGGGGAATGATGTCAATTCATTTTCAATAATATCATATTCATATGTACATGTTATCTTATGATCATACTGACCCCACAATAGGTAGATCCCTTCTGTGTTCTTGTGTATGTTTATGTTTTATTTCCCTTGAGTTGTCTTTGTTTGGGGGCATCTCGTAGTGGAAATGTTATCCGTAGATTTGTTTATGTTTCTGTTAAAGTCATTGCTCCTGTTAAAGTGTTAGCAATGACTTTAACGTAGGGGAATACGCTCTACTCACTTTTTTCACACACGCACATTCAAAATAGCTTTCAAGACTTAAAAACTTTTTCCCTTTATGGATTAAAAACTAATCCTTAAAGCATGGTCATTTTACTTTTTAGGATCTCTTGATTCAAGTTAAAAATTACATGGATCCCTTGATCCTGCCAGTTTTCAATTTACAATATTTTTGATCCCTTTAAGAATGGATCCTCCTGATGGGTTGACTAGTGAGTAGCCACATTCACTAGGCAGTTCAACTCCATCTTTCCAGTTACACTTTTTTTTGTGTGGTTCACAATGAGACATAAGTTCTTGTTGGGCAAGATAATCACACCTTCTCTCTTTCTTTCTTTAACTAAGTGATGTCTCTCTTATCGTGATCTTAGGGTTGATAAAAACTTAATTCCCTTGGGGGCTTGAGGATTTCTTTGTCCCTCTTGATTCCAATAATATTGTCTTTTCTCTATGTTCTCCTTTACCAAGAGTTTGTGTTGAGTCCATACTCTTGCTAAAGTGGGGGCTAAATGTATAGTCGGAAAATGGAAGCACTTCCATGGTAGACTGATTTATCCTTCTGAGTAAGTGGTTTGGGTTGATGTCAAGCACCTTGAATGGGTTCATGATCTAGACCTGGCTTTCCCTCTATTCTGCCCCTACTTCCACTTCTTTCCAACCTAATTTTTTGCATCCTGGATTGCAGATCTGAGATCTTTGACCTCAGGGTCAGGGTTGAACTTTTGGGTCTATGTCAACCTCAACCCTAACCTAGGTCAAGGTAGACCTTGACCCTGACCTAGGTCAAGTTCAACCTCAACCTTGACCCAAGGTTCAAATCTCAGGGTCCCACAGTTTCTGGATGTTGGTCTTTGCAAAAAGTTATTTCCAGCTTCTGGGTCGGCTGTTTCGGGTTTCGAAGAGGTGATTCCTAAATTATATTTAACCTAGGTCCTCTCCTGGGGGTAAAGGCTCTAATGATAATTTAATTCTCCTATGTCAGCCTCCTTAGAAGATTGTGCCCTAATTTCATATAAAAGTGAGCCTTTCTCCCCTCATTTTCTCTAAGTCCTCTATTGAAGCCTAAGCATCCTTGAGCAATTGAGAAACATCATCAAGTGAAGTTAAAACAAGAAATCAAGAAATATTTGAAGCAAGGATTCATTCACTATCAAGCCTTCAAGCATTCAAAGATATCCATGGGAGGCCATTGAAGGATTCAAGCTACATAGTGCCCTTTTTGGTGATCTCTCCATCCATCTTCTTCCAAGCCTCTTCATAATCAAGAACCCATTCAAGACTTGGTATTGGAAATCTATATACAAGAGATTGAAGACATCCTACATTCCACATTCTATACTTTGGTACCTACTTGTGGATTCAAGGATTCGAATCCTCCACAAGGACTTTTACAAGCAAGGTGAATTTATGCATTTACTTTGTTTACTTCTGCAATTTCAATTACATATATTTAGGTTAATTCCAAAACCAAGGTTTGACCAAGGAAAACCCCTCCCCCACAAAAAATAAACCTCTTTTTCTTGTAGGTACAGGTTCAGGACTGCAGATTTGGACTCAAATCTGGATTACCCTTTTCGGCTTTCTTTCAGACTTCGCGAACAGATTTTCTGTCGAGGCTGTGCAGGTCAGGGTCGAGATTATTGTGTCAGGGGTGACATTTGTGGGTTAAGGTCGACCTTTTTATAATATGGTGTTGGATTGGAAAAATATTTTTGGGTTTTTTATATCTCTGTGTTCCAGTTCTGGATCATACTTCAGATTTTCTAGAAATAGATTACAGACCTCAGAAAACAACATTTTCTGGATCTGCAATTCTTTAAGGTTGGTTTTTCTTCTCATGCTTTTTAATTAATAATCTATCATATCTACATTTTCAATTAACAGAATTTAAGATCTCCCTCTTTGTTTTCATTTCCAAATGGTTGATTCATTTGTGTATTAATCCCTCTTTTGGGTTGATCAACTTGGATTCATTCATTTGTGCATTTGAGGATAAATGTGGAACATCTTATTTTCCTCTTAATACACATTTCAATACAAACTTCATTTAAATCTAAAGTAGGTTTAAGGGAATTAAGGAAATCAACACATCATAAACATAACCAAAACCTATTACATCCTTTTCCAATCTTACATCTCTTTTCCTATTGTACAGATATCCTCGACGATATAGGGTATTAGCTATAAGCGCGTACTGGGATGGTGTGCGAATAAGGTTTTGGCATTGGGTATTCATAAGGTGGTGGGATATGATACAATTTTAAGATAAGCATGGATGCCATGGTACCATGGGGACTGGGGACCAACAAAGATGCACACCATTTCGGAATCAACGTTCTCATAAGCGGGCGCATGGAGTTTCTCAACCAAGAAATTGTACTATGTTTCATCCTGAGGGATTTTTAGAAGGGATCTAATGGTGGCCATTGCATCTGCTACCTTATTATGTAATCTGGGCACCTGTATGATTTGTAAGTTAAGAAATTGCTCTTTCATTTTGTCCATCAATTATTTATAGGGTAGTAACTTATCATCTTTTATCTAGGACTTTCTTTATGATGAGCTACGAATCTCCAAATACTTATATCTTTGTGATGTTCCATTGAATTATCATCTTTAGACCTGAGATGAGTGCATCATACTTCACAATATTATTTCTGCAAGGAAATCCCAATTTGAATGACTTGGGAATGTAGTCTCCTTGGGGGACGATGAAGAGGATTCCTTCCCCTGACCCATGAGCTATATATGATCTATCAAAATTAAGCTTCCAAGTGGTTTTTTCTTTGATCATGCATAGGTTTTCATTTGGAAATTCCATGAAAAAGGGATATTCATCGACTAATGGTGCCTCTGCTAGTTGATCCATGATGACTTGACCTTTGATTGCCTTTTTGTCTGCATACTGAATGTCAAATTCACTGATGAGCATCACCCACTTAGCCATGTGGCCTGTAAGTATCATGCAGGAAAGTAGATACTTGAGAGGATCTATTTTGGAAATGAGTCTCATAGTGTGACTCAACATGTAGTGTCAAAGTTTCTAAGTAGGAAAAACAAATGATAGGCAAGGTTTTTCCATTGGTGTGTAATTTATCTCATATCCAACAAGTGTACGACTGATGTAGTATATAGCTCTTTCTTTCCCATTTTTGTCAAGATGAGCCAAGAGTGTCCCCAGTGCTGTAGTGGTTGCCGATATGTACAAAATGAGAGCCTCCCCTAGAGTGGGTGCTATGAGGATGGGTGGATTTTCTAGTTATTCTTTGATCTTTTCAAAATTTCTTTGACATAAGGGATCCCATTTGAAATTGGTGTCTTTGCGTAGTAAATGGGTGAATGGTTGACATTTATCAGCAAGTTGTGAGATGAATCGATGAATGGACTATAGTTTTCCTTATAGTCTATGATACTGCTTGAGTGTCCTTGGTGGAGGCATTTCCATTATAGCCTTTAATTTATTTGGATCAATATTTATGCCTCTCCCCGAGACTATGAATCTTGGGAGCTTTCCCGATGTGACCCCAAATACACACTTCTTTGGATTGACCATTAAACCATTATGGTGGAGCCGATCAAACACACAATCAAGAACATTGAGATGATCCAACCTTTTTTTTTATTTAGCTAGGATATAATCCACATAATATTCAAGAATATTATGGATCATGTCATGGAAGATGACAGTCATGGCTCATTGATATGTGGTCCCTGTGTTCTTCATATCAAAATGAATCATGTTGTAACAGAAGGTACCCCTTGGGGTTGTAAATTTTGTCTTGTGTTGATCTTCTTCTCCAATGCATATATGATTATAGCCAAAGAAATAATCTATGAATGAAAAAATATCATGTTTGACTGTGAGGTTTACTATCATATCAATATTAGGTAAGGGGAAGTCATCATTAGGACATGCCTTGTTGAGGTCTTGAAAGTCTGTGCATATCCTAATTTCTCCTGTTGTCTTAGAAACTAGCACCATGTTGGAAATCCATTTTGAATGGTCGATGGTGTGAATGATGCCTTGGGATGCATCTTTTGAAGCTTCTGTTTGAGCAGATTGGCATTTGGATCTACTGCAAGATGATGTACTACTAATTTGGGGTCTAACCCCGCCATGTGAGAGTATGACCATGAAAAGTTAATGGTAGCCTCGCAAAGTAATAATGTGAGGGCACTCTCTTCAATTTCTGACAATGATGCTACTATGTAGGTGATTCTTGGGTATTCTGTTGTTCCTAGATTGACAGGCTTGGTTTCCTCAATGAGAATAGATGACTGTTTAGGCCTATAATCATGAATGAGAGGAAGAGGAGTCTCTTCATCTTCTGGTGCCTCAGAGAGGTTTTCACCAGGGGATACACCCTTTGTTTTTACCTTTTTAGAGTCAAAAAGTGCCCTAGAGGAGTTTTCACTAGGAGACTCGTGCTTTTATTTTTTATTTTTTATTTTTATTTTTTAGCTAAATACCTCCTCTTCCCCAAAATTTGCCTTTAGGTCCAATTTATAGACACGCACTGAGTTATTCCCCCAGTCTTACTATTGTCTTGTTTTCCCCATGAATCTCAAGAGAAAGTCCTCATTTTGGAACTCATTTATATGTGCAACACTTGGTTGATCCCAGTCTATGAGTTCAGGCTGAATGAGTGGAAGGTCGATGAAGTTTATGGAGATTTGGTGAAGGAAAAAATTTCCTAGGAAGGTTTCATCATCAAGGATATTATTGTAGGATCTCTTAAATTTATCTTTAGGGATGTCTTTGAATTCAACTATTTCACCGAGGGTGTTACGGTAGGTATAGTTGTTTATATTGGTGCCCCCATTTGTGTCGAGGAAAAATCACAAACCTTGGTTTCTAGGTCATTGGGGGGCTCAATAGGAGCCTTCACTTCTCTCTCTTCATGACCTAAACTGCCTCCTTGGTAGTTCCATCTTTCGGTAGACAACTTGTGAGATTTGGGATATTTATCTTTAAAGTAACCAAGGAGTCCATTTTCAGGAGGTAATGCATATCTTTATAACCATTTGTTGATGTCTGGCTCCATTTCTTGGTTATTTAGAATTTTGTAGGAGAGGAATGTAGAAGAACCCATTTGTTTATGTTGTGGCCCCTTCTATTCTGGTGGATTTTGATGGTATGGACGTCCTTGAGCGTTCAATTATAATGGTAGGGCTCCAACTGAAAACTAATATCACAAGTTATATTCTCCATAACCCCTATTATTGATCTCAATGGTGGAGAGGGTAGGTGCAAGAATAGTTTCTAGATCTGGGTGGGTTTAGGAGGAACTGGCAACAAAAGTACCAATATTAATCCTCGAGCAATAATTTGAGTGTGGAAAAGAGGCTTCCAATGCACAACAGTATGAAAAGGGTTGGGGGTCAGCGTGGATAGTGACTTCAGTGCCATTGTGTGGAAATTTGATGCACTGGTGAAATGTGGAGGGAACTGCATTCATGGAATGGATCCACAGGCGACCACAGAGTATGTTGTAAAGGAGGTCAAGACAAACAAAATGGCATATTGTGTCTTGTACTGTAGGGCCTATCTAGATGGGCAGTGTGATGGTACCTTTAGAGGTACGCTCTATATTTTCATAGGCTTTGATAATTATGATGTTATTTATTATGTCTACCTTAGTATATCCCATTTGTTTTATGAATTTCAATGTGCACAGATTTAGGGTTGAACCATTATCTATCCTGACCTGTTTAACTATGAAATCATTGACTATGATGACGATGTGAAGTGAGAGGATATGGTTTGGGTCTATGAATGACATGTCGACGGGTTTGAATGAGAGGCCACAAGATGTTGATAAGTGGCCCACTAGGGCTTGGAATTGTGTTAGATCAATGTCATTGGGTACGAGTGACTCTTGTAAGGCCTTATTGAGAATCTCTTGATGGACGGGTCAGGTACAAAGGAGATCTAGAATGGAGATTTGTGCGGGCATATTACAAAGTTGTTCCAGGAGGTTATATTGTGTACTAGAGGGAGGAGTAGTAGTGGTACATGCAACAAATATTCTTCTGCGATGAGTGGTAACTACGCATTGATTTTCTGCACCCTTGACATGGATTACATTAACAAAGGGGTCAACTTGGCAGATGTAACCGAAAAAATTATCATAGTTGATATAGGCAGTGGTGTAATCTTTTCCATCGACGTGGTCACCTTGTTTTTATTTTTCTTGGTTCTGGGGTGGATTGGGATTAGCAGGTCCCTTACCAGTGTTGTGTTGAGGAAACACAATTTGGTATGTTTGGAGGTTTGTGTTAGATGAGGTATGTGCCAAAAAATCCACCATGATTTCCTTTTGATCTATGAGATCTTGAACATAATATTTTAACTTCATACACTTTACAGTGGCGTGTCCCTTAACACGATGTTAATCACAGTACTCTCTCTCTTTATACCATGCAGGCTTGGGAGTAGATTCATCAAATGGTTGAGTCTGTGGGTATGCAATTAAATATCTAGACTGGTGATTCTCCTAAAGGGGTGAATGTGTGCTTCTAGTTATTTTGGGCTTGTGGTTTAGATTGTCCATGGGTGACGGATATAACATTTTTTTGATTGGCCATCGGTTGACAAACAAAATATTGCGGTAGTTTTGGCCCAACCGCAACTATTTGGACATATTTGGTGTCTGTGGCACAATCAGTTACTATTTTTTTATTCTTTCTCTAATCGTGTGATCGATAATTATTGGATTTTTCATGTTGTATTTCCTTGTAGATCTTGATGGTACCATCCTCTAGAAGGCCCTTTTCGAGGTCCATTCCCTTTCCTCAAATCTCTTGGTAGGTTTGAAGAAAATTCATACGCATGTCATGGGCTAGATTGGGATGTAGACTATCAATGAATATCTTTGTCAAAGGATTCTTAGGGGGTTGATATGATAGTCTCATAGTAAGGCCTTTCCATCTTTGAAGGTAATTAGCTAGAATTTTTCCACCCTTTTGTTTGGAATTATAGAGATCTAGGAGAGATAACTCATTTTCAATGTTATGCACATACTGTGCCACAAATTTCTCAGATAGTTCTACAAACATTGAGATTGTGTCATAAGGGATTTTGTTAAACCACTCAAGAGTTGTTCCACCCAAGCTCTTTGGGAAAAGGCACATGAGATAGTTGTCACTATAGGCAACTTCTTGGCAAGCCATATAAAATTCCTTTACATGAGTGATGGGATCTCCCCCACCTTGTATTTTTTGCATTTAAGAGTTTCAATTTTATTGGGGAAGGGGATTATTGTGATGGATCAATCAAATGGATAAGGACATACTTCCTCAAACTTGAAGGTCTTGTTTTCAGTCCCCGCACGGAGCTCGTTCAGAGCATTCTTCATTTCTTCCCATTCCGGGTTGACAAATAGAGGAGTGGGTACTAGCATTACATTGGATCTGGGTGCTTGGTATGGGTCAGATTGTGCCAAGGAATATGAAGGATTTTGAGGGGGATATTTAGGAGTATGATAAAGGGATTGGCCAACTACACAAGCAAGTTGCAATGGAGGTAGTAGATGCTGCTGTTGGGTTTAATATTGTTGGGGGAATGGAGATAAGGTTTTTTGTAGTTGTGAAGGTTTTTGGTAGAAGGGTTGTGTCTTCTATAATGTTTGGTAGGTTGGGCAACCATAGGCCTTGTTAGTAATAACTGAGAGGGGGGTGAATCGGTGACCTCAAAAATTAATCCTTAAGTCAACCCTTAAAAATTATTACCAATTTTAAACCTCTGGTTATACTCAGTCCTACAAGATGAATGCCTTTAAATACTTATAACAATTTACTACTTGTCAGAATGCTTTGTAAATCTCTCTTCTGTAGGTTTACTGATAAGCAGTCGTCTATTTACTAAAACACAATAAATAACTAGAGTAAACCGATCAATCCAGAATTGCATATGTGAAATGTAAAACAATAAAGTAATGAAACATAAACACATGACATGTGGATTTTTAACGTGGAAACCCTGTTAAGGGAAAAACCACTGATACCGGTACCCCAAATTTTCACTCTTCTGAAGTGAGCTCAGTTAAGATCCAACCCTGTTAAAGGTTACAAACACACTGTTAGGTGTGACCTTGTTAGAGGATTTAAAAGATAGTTTTTCATGTAGTATTTGGCATCTAATACTACCATCCTTGATCAAACACTCACTTGGTCTGTCAATAGGTATCGGGCATATCCAATGCTACTTTCATGATCAAAATTTTTGATACTCCTTGGGATGTATCTCAATTGTAAAAGACTTTTAAGTCTTTCTCTATTAGGAGACTTTCTGCATCAATGGTTAAACTGAAATAGTATGACCTATTCACATATACAACTTATATTGCATATTTTAAGATCTATTGTAATCACACTAACTTTCTTATCAATGTTATCAATTCAATACCTTTCCTCCACACTGTTCTGCTCTATGATGTTGTTTTCATTGTTTGTTGGTGTATGTAGAATATAGCTCTTTCCTCAGCTTGTTGATCAGGTCTGAATGAAGACTTCATTCTCCTTCAGAATCTCTTTAGAATCTTCCCTCTTTTCTCTTTACCCCACACCCATTTGTAATGAATTGGGTTTGTCTCTTTATAGACATAATTCACCGTTTCTTGGATTTATTGATTCTTGGCATGATCCATAATTCTCGCCAATTATATTTAAAGAAAAACTCCAACTTTATCTCATAAAGATCTTCTTGCCAACTGGACAAAACAACTTTAAATCCATTTCTTATCCTTGGCTTTATCTTGTCGATTAAAACAATAATAAGTATCAGTTAAGTCTATTTATAGCTCTTGACAGTTAAGCATTTTGTCATTTCTAAACTCTCTGTTCTATCGGTCAACACTTAAGTTATTCATCAGTGATAACTGACTATTTCGGCGATGTGACTTCAGTTTTCATTGGGATCTCTGTCCTTGTCTTTTTCATCGGGCAACACTGTAATTTTGTGCTCATCGGGGTCATCTGTATCCGTTAGGAAACTTTGTCTTTGTGCTCGTTGGGGTCATCTGTATCCGTCGGGCAACTCTAATTTTATGCTCGTTGATATTTCTGTAACTCTACTCATCGGGCAACACTGTGACTTTTCTCATCGGGTTTGTCTGTCCGTTGGTGTGCACTCCATCAGTGTAAATAGTCACTTTGTGAGTAGTCAAATTTTATGCATTACTGATAGAATAACCTTTGATTCATTGATTCTTTGAAGTCTTTGGAAGTATGTACATGACCATACAGATTATATCAAGTTGACATCAATGACAATACAATACATTAGCTAATTTAATGCCTTGGATGAACATAGACTTAACATCTTCAAATATTCAATCAGTTACATGTCATCAATCTCTCCCTTTGGCATTGATGGAAACACACTACATTATCATACTATATTATTACAGATACAATATGAAATATAAAAATTTCATCAAGCTATCCTATTGTAACTATTACAAATGTTTGGCTTTTAGTAAGCTCATAAAGCTTATATTTGATTCTTGCAGCTTTCTTTCTGTCTTCAATCCCTTCACTGGCTAGATGTAGAATCTTTCTTTTTCTGATGTGATGTGTTCTTCTTATGTGTCAAACTCTTTCCCTTTGAATGTTCTTCTTTCTTGTGATGTCTCTTGTCATCAATTTTATTCCTTTTCATGTACTCTCCCTTTCTTCTTACATCTCTCCCTTTGGATACTATGATGGATATAATCTCTATCTCTCCCTGATGTATAATCTTTCCCATGGATATAATCTCTCCTCGAAGTGACCATAATCTCTTCCTGAGTGACAATGGATATAATCTCTCCCTTTGAAAGCAATTCCAAACAAATATTTTTGACAGTAATGCCAAACGTATCCTTTTTATTCATAATATACTCCTTGAATTTACCAATCCATCGAAAATACAATAACTCTGGTGCTTGGAGTAGATAAATACCTTGCTATGTATAGATTTATCTTTGAAATTCATCTCTCTGCTTGCATCAACTTGAATGATATTCTGATAGTAGGCAGGCTAATACAGCCTTCTAGTCATCTTACTGACCAGTAGACAAGGGTCTGCCCCCTAGTCTCTTTCTCAGGTACTCAAATGTATCCTTGGGCAATGGATTGGTGAATATATCAGCTAATTGTTCCTTGGATTGCACATACTCAATCATCACTTCTTTTTCTTGAACTTGTTCTCTCAAATAATGATACTTGATGGCAATATGCTTAGTCTTAGCATGCATGACTGGATTCTTGGAAATGTTAATTGCACTGGTATTATCACAATAGATAATTATTGGTTCTAAAATCTTCATATGAATACCTTCCAGTAACTGTTTGATCCATGCAATATTTGAGTAGTTTGCAGTAGTAAAAACATACTCTGCCTCTGCAGTGGACTGAGAGATGCATCCTTGCTTCTTGCTGATCCATGTGGCAAGTCTGTCACCCATGAAGAATGCTCGTCCAGTTGTTCTCTTTCTGTCATCAATGTTTCCAGCCCAATCAGTGTTGGTAAACACCTTAAGTTCAATTTTTCCTTCTCTTCTATACCATAGGCGATATTCCTCGACATTCTTCAGATATCTTTGGATTCATTTCACAGCAGTCATATGTGATTCTCAGGGATTAGCAAAAAATCTTCCAACTATTCCTACTGCATGTGCAATATCTGGTCTAGTATGTACAACATACATGAGTTTTCCTCTCATTGACCTATACAAAGTCTGATTTACCTCAGGTGACTTGTCCTCCTTAGTCATCTTAAATCCAGTAGCCATCAGTGTTCCAACTGGTTTGGAATCTTCCATCTTAAATATTTTCAATACTTCCTTGATGTATTTTGACTGAGTGATATATATGTATGCCTGCATCTTGTTGCATGATCTGTAGTCCAAGAAAGAACTTGATTTCTCCAAACATAGACATTTCAAATTCCTTTCTCATTTCATTAGCAAAGTTTTGACATAACATTTCATTTCCTCCAAAAATGATATTATCAACAAAAATATCAGTAATTAGAATGTTAGCATCAGTATCCTCCTTCAAATAAAGATTACTGTTTTCACTAGTCCTTATAAATCCAATGCTAATGAGATAGGAATGGAGTCTTTCATACCAGGCTTTGGGTGCTTGTTTTAATCCATACAAGGCTTTATGTAATCTACATACCATGTTTTTCTTGTTTGGATCAACAAAACCTTCTGGTTTCTCAATGTATACCTCTTCCTCAAGTATTCCATTCAAGAATGCATACTTGACATCCATCTGGTATACCTTGAATCCTTTATATCCAACATAAGCAAGTAAGATTCTAACTCCTTCTAGTCTAGAAACTTGTGCAAAGGTTTCTCCATAGTCTATTCCTTCTTCTTGTGCATATCCCTTGCAGACTAATCTTGCTTTATTTCTTGTGACTTCTCCATTCTCATTTAGTTTGTTTCTAAATATCCATTTGGTACTAATGACATTCTTGTCATCTGGCCTCGGTACAAGTGTCCATGTCTTATTTTTCTGAATCTACTCAATTTCATCATTCATAGCACTTATCCATTCTTCATTATCAAGTGCAGTATTGATAGATTTTGGCTCAAAATCACAAATTAGACATCTTGTATTTAGAGACTTACTTCTTGTTCTCATACCAGCCTTCTTGTCTCCTATGATATGGTTATGTGGATGATTCTTTCTGACATATCTTGCAAGTACAAGTTTAAGTCTTTATCTTTCATCTTGATCATCATTCTGTCCTTCATTCTGTTCTCCATCACTTGGTACATTATTTTCAGCAGTATCATGATCATCGGTATTTGTAGCCTGATGCTCGGGTGCAATGATCTGTTGCTTGGGAGCTATACTATGTTTCTCGAGTAGAGTGTCTGGTTCTTCATTGTAAAACAATTTGATGTAGTCCTCTGGTTGTTTTGTGTTTTCCTTTTCATTATTTTCTGCAAATTCATCTATCTTTACATTTGCACTTTCAACAATTTATTTAGAGGCTTTATTTAGACATTTATAAGCCTTGCTCTTGGTGGAATACCCTAGAAAGATTCTTTCATCACTTTTGGAGTCAAGATTTCTATTTCTATCATCCTTTAAGATATAACATTGACTACCAAAGATTTTGAAGTAATTTACATTGGGTGTGTAACCATACCATAGCTCATAGGGTGTCTTCTTTGTATCCTTCTTCAATTGTACTTTGTTTAATGTGTAGACAACAGTACTGATAGCTTCCCTCTAGAAGATTTGGGTGATGCCTTTCTTTATCATCAGTGTCCTTGCACAATCAACTATGGATCTATCCTTCTTTCATGTAATTCCATTTTGTTGTGGTGTTCTCGGTGCAAAGACTTGTCTTTTGATTCCATTATCATTACAAAAGTTAGTGAATTCATCTGAAATAAATTCCCTTCCTGTATCTGATCTTAAGCAGTTTAACTCCTTACCACTTTGTTTTTCAACCATAGCCTTATACCATTTAAACATCTTGAATGCTTCAAATTTATATTTTAGAAACATTACTGTCATCATTCTAGAGTAATCATCAACAAAAAGAATAAAATATATATCTCCATAATAACTATTTATCCTCATGTGTCCACATAAATTAGTATGGACCAATTCTAGAATGACATCAGATGTATGGGTTTTGCTTTTGAAACTAGACTTTGTCATCTTACCTTTTTGACAATTCTTACACATAATATTGTCAGGCTTAGTCATCGTCGGTAAACCTCTTACATTTCTCTTTTTTCTTATCTTTATCATGTTGTCAAAGTTCACATGAAACAATCTTTTGTGCCACAACCATATGTCTTCGTTTCTAGCCATCAAGCAAGTGGTGTCAGTATCATTCAGATAGAATAAGTTACCTTTTGTCTGCTCACTGGTACCAATCAGATTTCATGATTCATTAAAGATCTTTGCCTTCTTATTTTCAAATGCTACTCTATGACCTGAATTATTCAACTGAGAAAAAATCAACAGATTATAATTCAATCCTTTCACCCAATAAGCATTTTCACATTTTATCAGGTTATTCAACATTATAGTTCCTCTACCTTCAACTGGACAAGGTGTGTCATTACCCATTCTTACTGAACCACCATTATAGTATTCAAAAGTCTCAAAATTTTGTTTGTCACCGGTCATGTGGTAAGTGAAGCCACTATCTATGATCTAGACATCATTTTTACCAACTTTAGATATGAATGCAGTTTCTACATACCTTTCTTCATCATCATCTGAATCATCTTTTACTGCCACAAACACCATCTCGATGTCTTCATCAGATTTAGTGTCAAAATCATCATTTTTGCATTTTGCTAGGTAACTGGCCTTCTTTCCTTTGTCCTTGTAGTCTCGGGTATCTCTTCTTTCTGATTGTTGGTTGTTTCTGTAATCACCTCTGTCAAGCTTCTTTTCAAATGATCTATCATTACTTCTATTATCTTTTCTTCTATTAGGACATCTTGCAGCAAAGTGTCCAATATCTTTACAATTAAAACAAACAAGTTATAATTTACCTTTGAATTTACCTTTGCCTCTCTGCATTCTTCTTTCCATAAGTGCTTCAATTTCATCAAGATCTTCTTCTTCAATTTCACTATCACTATATTTTCTCATAGTGTATTTATGACTTGATTTACTTATTCTCAAAGAAGATTTGAATGCAGACTCTATGTTTGGTAAGACACTATTATCAAAATTATTCATCTCAAATGAAATCAGTCTTCCAATCAAACTGTCTAGAGTAACA
>MU228196.1:1202764-1213991 GCA_018584345.1 Thuja plicata | reverse complement strand
CAAGCTTTGATACCAATTGTTAGTAATAACTAAGAGGGGGGGGGGGGTGAATCAGTGGCCTCAAAAATTAATCCTTAAATCAACCCTTAAAACTTATTACCACTTTTAAGCCTCTGGTTATACTCAGTCCTACAATATGAATGCCTTGAAATATTATAAAAAATTTCTACTTGTCGAAATTCTTTGTAAACCTCTCTTCTATAGGTTTATCGATAAGCAGTCATCTATTTATTGAAACACAGTAAATAACTAGAGTAAACCAATCAATCTAGAATTACATATGTGAAATGTAAAACAATAAAGTAATGAAACATAAACACATGACACATGGATATTTAACGTGGAAACCTTGTTAAGGGAAAAACCAATGGGACCGTGCCCCAAATTTCTAGTCTTCTAAAGTGAGCTCGGTTAAGAGCCAACCCTATTAAAGGTTACAAACACACTGTTAGGTGTGACCTTGTTAGAGGATTTAAAAGATAGTTTGTCACCTAGTATCTGGAATCTAATGCTACCACCTTGATCAAACACTCACTTGGCCTATCAATAGGTATCAGACATATCCAATGCTACTTTCATGATCAAACTTTTTGATACTACTTGGGATGTATCTCAATTGTAAAAGAATTTTAAGTCTTTCTCTATTAGGAGACTTTCTGCATCAATGATTAAATTGAAACAATATGATTTGTTCACATATACAACTTATATTGTATATTTTTAGATCTATTATAATCACATTAAATTTTTGATCAATGCTATCAATTCAATACCTTTGCTCCACACTGTTCTTCTCTATGATGTTGTTTTCACCGTTCGTCAGTGTCTGCAAAATCTAGCTCTTTCCTCGGCTTGTTGATCAGGTCTGAATGAAGACTTTCATCTCCTTCAGAATCTCTTTAGCATCTTCCCTCTTTTCTCTTCATGCCACACCCATTTGTAATGAATTGGGTTTGTCTCTTTATAGACATAATTCATCATTTCTTGGCTTTCTTGATTCTTGGCGTGATCCACAATTCTCACCAATTAGATTTAAAGAAAAACTCTAGCTTTATCTCAAAAAGATCTTCTTTCCAACTAGATAAAGCAGCTTTAAATCCATTACTTATCCTTGGCTTTATCTTGTCGATTAAAACAATGATAAGTATCTGTTAAGTCTATTTATAGCTCTTGAAAGCTAAGCATTTTGTCATTTTTGAACTCTCTGTTCTATCGGTCAACAATTTAGTTAGTCATCGGTGATAACTGACTGTTTTGTCGGTGTGACTTCAGTTGTCATCGGGATCTCCGTCCTTGTCTTTTCCATCAGGCAACACTGTAATTTTGCACTTGTCAGGGTCATCTGTATCCATTAGGAAACTCTATATTTGTGCTCATTGGGGTCGTTTGTATCTATAAGGCAACTCCAAGTTTACGCTCGTCAGTAATGCTGTAACTCTTCTCATCGGGAAACACTATGACTTTGCTCATCGGGGTTGTCTGTCCGTCGGTGTGCACTCCATCGGTGTAAACAGTCACTTTGTGAATACTCAACTTTTATGCATTACTGATAGCATAACCTCGTATTCATCAGTTCTTTAAAGTCTCTGGCAGTATGTACATGACCATACAGATTATATCAAGTTGACATCAATGACAATACAATACATTAACTAATTTAATGCCTTGCATGAACATCAACTTAACATCTTCAAACATTCAATCAATTACATTTCATCAGGCCTAACCTTTATAGGTGGGTTGTGTGCTAGTGATACTATAATATGGATAAGTACTTTACGGGATCATGCCCCCAGAGGGGGGAGGAAGGTAGTTGATGTGTGTGGAAACACTTGGTTTATGAGGAGGTGATCTAGTTTTTTTTGCCGCGGATAGAGACATAACCAAGTAATTGGTGAATGATGGTTGTTGAGGTTGCATTGGTTGTGCCACAAATGGGGTGGTGGAAAAGGGGTTGAAAAATCACGGTTGTGTTTGGGTGCTTTGGGCTTGGAGCGTGGCTTTCCCTTGGATCCTAGTAGTTGATGCAGTGGTTTGGGATGTGTGACGGCCTTCTGTGGCTTGAGTGGTTTGGGAGGCTTGCTAGGTGGTGGATGCATTGGTTTGTTTTTGGATGTTGGGTGGAGGTTGCGGTGTGTGAGCACTTTGTGATGGTATTGCTGGCTGGGCATGGAATAAAGGTCCTTGGCGGAATAAAGGTTGGTTAAAAGCTCTCGTGGGTGGAATTCCAATGGTGAATTGTAGTAGTTGTTTCTGTGGTGGAGGAATGAGGTGAGGTAATGATGTTGGTGCTAAGTTTTGTTGCATAGATGTAGTTTGTGTAGCTGGTGGTTGTGTGACAATTGGTTGGATGCCAAGTGGTTGAATGCCAATAGATTCAGTAGCAGTTGATTGGGTACTGGTCGATTGGGTTGTTGTGGGTTGTACAATTTGGGTAATGAAAATTTGAATCAATTGTGATGTGGGAAGTGGTTGCAGGTTATAAGATGAAGCCCCCAAGAGAAAAAGGGGGTTGACTATGTCACAGTGTGTACTATGGGTTTAATGGTAGTTGGCTGAAGTAAATGTGGTATAAATGAGGAAAGTTTGGATGTCCTTAGGTAGGTATCGATGATTTCCTCTACCATAGGATGAAATATGTCTCCTGGGATGTGTATGGGATGTGCTGGATTGAGAGGTAGAAGTCTAAGTGGAATGGGAGCACCCTCACATTGAAAGTTAGCAAGGATGGTGGTGTAGTTTTAGCCTACGATGGTACATACCATGTGTGCATGTCCAGGATGACTCATAAAAGCTTCCATTGAGCTAGGGGTAGGAATTTCATCTATTTCATCCCATACGTGTTCAATTTGTACTTTTTGTTGGGGGTCAAAGGAGACCATGGCCTGGTTGGGATCAATTTTTGGGTTGGATGAACTAGTGGCAAGATTAGGGTCCATATCCTTCCTCTTCTTGGATCGTGTCTCAGGTGGCATGAAATGTATGTTCTAAGGTAAATGAGGAGGGGATGCAAGATATGACTAAGGTAAGGCTTCCTAAATATGATTTGCAGGTTCCTAGATATCTAAGGATGGTGACAATGTGAGAATTAGGAAAATACTTAAGGATGATAAGGTTTGATGAGGGGACCTAAAAGGATAACATAGTGTCAAAAAAGGTTGTTATTTTCATTCCCTGATGTAATTTTAAATGACTATTATTTTTTTGACCTAAGTCAGACTTGCAGTCTTTTGGAAGATGGTATTTTTGTCAATGCAGACCAACCTTTGGATCAAGGTGACGAGGTCACAAGGACAAAATGGGATACCCTAGACAGAGCTTTGTCAATGGGTGAAAGCCAAGGGATTCTATTTTGACTTAAGATATAGGTTCTAAGAAACTCAAAGGGATGTGACACTAAGTGGGGATGTTGTGACTTATTTTTGGGATACTCACTCTGATTTTGGGTGAGGATTGATTGATTAGATAGTGTTACCTAAAGGGGTGACTTGGATGACTAAGGATGACCCTAAAATGCAATGATAGGAATGCAAGATCTGAAATGAATAAGAGTGAATGGATAGACTTGCAATGTGACTAACTAGTCATACCTCTCGAAGTTAACAAAGGCGTGGTTCAAATGATATTTGCCCATAAAATGTGTGAGCTTGTTGTTGAAGAGGATCTTACCTTATTTCTCACACCCTTGGGTTTCTTTTTAGATTGATTTGACAATGTGTTGGTACTTCTTATCCTCTTGATTGGATACCTTCTTCTCTTTGTATACATGAGGTAGTTGGACTTTCAATTTCTTATGTTTCCCCAAGTCGTACATGCATTCAAGCTTAGCCAAAAGCTTGGTGATAATGATGGGTTTTGGATTTCACAAACTAGACAGTGATTGCGCTAAGTTTACCTTGGTTTGATTTGGGGACAACGTTTGGATCTATTTGTGCTTGGGACAAGTGAGAAAGCAATCTTGCAAGGGACAAGGCAACCTTGGGAGAACAACAAAATTTTGATCTCTTTGTCAAAATACTTGTAACTCCAAATGTGTATGTTCTGAAAGTGTTTTTTACTAGTTTGGTGACATCAAAAATAAGTACAAGCAGTTCTATCGGAAGGAATCGACTTAGCTTAGAAAAACTTTGCTCACAAACTTAGGCACACATCCAAGAGCTAATCAGAATATGACTCCTGAAGACCATGAAATGGGTCAAAAAATTCAATATTAGCCAACTCCAAACACTCAAGGTGACATGATATGGTGAGGGTCTTGGGGAGGTTACTATCCTCCATGCACAAATATTATCAACCTTTTGAAGGTAAACCCGGTAGGTTTCTATTCTAGGGTTCATTTAGTAAGTGCATTCGTTCGAATAAACCATTTGTAGTCACACAAGCATGATTGAGGCATATATCCCTACGAAGCAATGCATTCATCCTCTGAGAGTTTAATCTCAAGGAGGCATTTTATTATAGTAGGTGTGAAGAGGCTGGCCTTTGCCTTGTTCCCACTTGGGTCATTCCCACGAGATTTTTTCCTCAAATGGAAGACCCTCTAGAAAGACAAAATTTGAGCGGTCACAATCATTTCTTCTCTTGCACCAATGAATGTGAGAGCCAGTGGGAGAGGATAGTGTATGATGTGAGGTTGTGCTCTAACAAAAAATTTGTGCAACTGCACCAAAGACTTCAAGCACTTGGTTGATTATCACATTAAGTTAGGAAAAGTTTTCTAAATCATAAGACATAAGAAAACTTGCAAAGATGTTATTTTTAATGCACCAAATCCAAGTGTTTTAATGTGCCTTGTTCAATTTTAGATTGAAAATGGAGTGCTTGACTGAGTCACTCAATTTTATGAGCCCAAATTGAAAGGTGAGATTGAGTTGTTCAATTTTATGCACCAAAACCCAAATGTTGATGGCTTGTTCAATTTTAGTGCACCAAGGAAATGCAGATTTGAATTGTTCAATTTTAAGCCCAAATCAAAGTATTTGATTGATTTTTAAGGACCCAAATTGAAGTGTGAGATTTTCCTTGTCAAATTTTAGTGCAGCAAAAAAAATGTGAGATTGATTGTTTACTTTTAACACTTGTTTATTTTAAAGCCAAAAAACCAAATATGAATTGATGTGTGTACATGCATTATTTTTTAGGGCACCAAAATAAAGTGAGTTAACTCTATTTTATAGCAATCCCACCAATCTATTCCTATGATCCCATCCACCTGCACAGACACAGAAAACACAACATATGGAACAACGATCCCGAAGACCATACCCACGATCCTGCAGGTCTGCCAAAAAATAAATAGTAAAACACACATAAAAAGACAGGAAATAGAGCATTATACCCAACAACATGTTCTCACCTGGTCAACCCACAATCCTACAAGGTCAACGTTTGATCCCGCAGATATAATTTTCAAGAATTCTGATAGAAAGGAGTTTTAATGCCTTTCGGCTTACAAAAATTATGTTTGCGATCCCGCACGATCAAAGTGCATTCTTGTGAGGTTGAGGCGCAATCCTACCGACTGTGCAGAATAAGAGACAGACAAAATAGAGGAAGTCAAGATAGAGAAGGGGCCAATTTGCGGGAATGCAATCTCGCGGGTTAAAGTGATGATCCTGCCATCTGTGCAAGCAATATTGTCGAGTAGGGTTTTTGAGGGTTGTGTAAAATTTGACAATAGGAATGATGACGCAAATGTCCCTTCTTGAGCTTCCAACCTACAAAAAATAGCAAATACCTAGAAATACACTTAAACAACAAAAAACCTTAGTAGTTGGGTTAGTGTTTTGCAAATAAAAAAATTAAGAACAGTTGAGAGAAATGACCCTTGAAGTGGGTCCCACCGGGTGTGGAAAAATGTATACAATGAAAATATTAGTCTAAATTGAAATGCAATAGTGAACTAAGGCATTCAACTAATAAGCCCAAAACAACATACATGAGAAGACAAAGAAAGGAAATAAGTGAGAGTGTGAAAACCAAGAGCACCCAAAAGAACCTTCTTGATGTAGAGATTTGTCCAATACTTAGGATGTGTGCTCAATGATAATTTCTCAAGATTCAAAGATTGGAAATGATTATGGCATTAGGATGGTATGCTTGGTGATTTGGCTCTCAAAAGGGCATTATAACTTTGCTTGAAAATGGTGGATGATTTGTGAAGGGAAGAGGGCTCAATTTATAGGCAAAGAGGAGGGAAAATGGAGGGCTAGGATTTAATCCTTGTGAATGGCCAAGATGCATTTGAAGGGAAGCACATGGATTTTACTTTCTAAAACTCATATCCTTGTGACAAGTGTCACAAGGAGAGAGGATGAGATGACATGCGAGTTGGGGAAGATATGCCATAAAGGTACATCTTGTCTCAAATCCTCAAAGGTCGAGCCTTGATGATTGTGACCATTTTGGGAAGAGGGAATGAGGAAAAAATTTGTAAGAGCATTTAAGGTTGACAAGTAGGATGGGAGTGGGATTAGATTTGATAAGACATGAGGTTGACTTTGGGGTAGGTTAGGGTTTCTTAATCCTCATTATTAAGGTTGTGCAAATATTTAGGGAGTGATTAGGCTTTGGATTAGAGGGCAAGTGGGAGAATTAGGGGGATGTGATGGGAGGAGAGAGAATGAGTGGAGGGGATAATTATTTTATCAAGGTTAATTAACTAATTAAGAGAGGTTAGTATGTGTGAATGGGTTGGGTTAAGTTAGGATTTGATACTCCTATGAGATAGTTTGTCTTCATTAGTTTTTTCAAAGTAATAATAGTCAATGAAGTCAATCGGTAAACATGGAGAATACACTAAGAGAGATAGTCGGTAAAATTAGAATATCAATGACACCGAGCACCGAACAGTAGCAGGTTACCGAGTTAAGTAGAGAACAGTTACCGAGTAGAGTTAGTCACCGAGACACAGAGCAGAGTGAGTCACTGAGAAGAGTTAGTTATCGAGCAGACGATTATGTCAATGAGAAAGATCAAACAACATCACCGAACGCACCAAATATGGCATAACAATTCAAATTTGAATACACTAAACCTAGATGCTGAGCGCGAAAACTTTCACGGTATTCAAGGCAGAAGTCAGGTTGAACATCGGGATTGCACCAATATGATTGCACATGGTCATGAGACAATTCAACGAATGATATTTTTGAAACAAAACCATCTTTGCACCACCTCACCTCCATCATATAAGGAGAAGGATCTAATTAGGTTAACCGTCTTAAGATCATATAAAATAAACAAAACAAAAGATGAAAAAAAGTGACAGAGAACAGGGAAAGTATTACAAAGAAGAGAGAAGCAGTTATAGCGACAAAGCTAAAGACAAAATAAAGAATATATAGGGTGCAAAACATATAAGTTACCGAGTCCAAAAAGAGATAATTCACTTGCAAAGCATAAATAATCTGAACAACATTATGGTTGATGCATACTTGCAAACATTTTTGTAATAGTTTTTGTATTAGGTAGAAGAGTAGAAATCTCATCCAGTGGGAAGGCCCTAACAGGTTTTATTTTGTAAATCCTCTATCCGGGTACATCTCTTAGATGAGAGATTTTAAAATACTTTAACCAAGTAGACTAAATAATTCTTTTGTACTCTTGACCGAGTATAATACTCCTAATAGAGTAGGCTACCAAAAGTAGCTAACATTGGAGCTCTAACCGAGCAACCTTTATTCTGCAGAAGTGAAGGATTGTAGGTGCCATCCCCACTGTAGTTTTTTCCTCTAACAAGGGATTTATGCATGACCAAAAATCATGGTGTTATGTGCCATGGTTTTCTAATTTATGTTATATGTGTTTCAATATTTTTATGAATGATATTCAGTTTGGTGAAAAGGAATGAACAACAGATAAAAGTTTTAAAGTACTGATTCACCCCTCCCCTCTCAGAACTTATCTTTCCATAGGATTAAGCCAAAAATTGGTATCAGATCTAGTCTCTTGAGATAAAGGTTTAATCACCTGAGAGTAAAGATAATGACCATGGAAAGTTACAATAAATCCAAGAATATTGATAGTCTTGAGTTTGAGTTGGAGAGTGCACAAGAAAAGATTGAAGATCTGAAAAGCAAGTTAGAAAAGTCCTTAAAAGTGAGGAAGCAGTTATGCAGTGAACTAAAATCTGCACAAGAGCATGTTGGTACTCTTGAGACAACATCTGAACGTAGTCTGAATGGTGAAGTTGATACTGCCATTCCAAAACTCATGGAAAAGAACAAGAAACTCACCGAGAAACTGAACTTGGAAAAGATAGATCAAGAAACACAAGCATTGGGAATGAGTGAGATACTTGACTCTAAGGGAGAAGTTGAAGATGCACTGAGAATAGATGAAGAAGAAAAAAGATAGTTTGAAACAAGCATAGCTGAGAAAGATAGTGAGATCATGAGGATGATGTAAGTACACTATTATATGACCGATCAACTAGTGAGTGATAATATAGATTCAACGAGGAAACAATTTGAGAATCAAGCACTAAAGTGTAAAGCTGATAGATTGACTAGAGAGCTAAAATATGAAAAAGAAGAAAATGAGATACTAAAGAGAAATGAAGAAACACTGAGATCATTGGATGCAAAGCTTAAAATTCAGAGACAACCGGCAAACAAGACTGAACTAGGATTCAATAGTAAGAGCACTACTGAGAAAGGAGGGTCCTCTAATCAAGTTGACAGTCAAGGAACTTCTACCCCACCAAAGTCAAATAAGCCTAGTTGTCATTAATGTGGGAAGCCTGGACATATTTCAAATGTACACAGAAGCAAAAGAGGTAATTCACCGAGTTCACCCAAGTTTGATGGACATTGCTATAACTGTAACAAGTATGGGCACCGAGCACATGAATGCAGATAAAAGACTGAAAAAAACATAAGAAATCCAAAGTTTGATGGCTAATGCAACAATTGAAACAAGTATGGTCAAAAATATGAAGAAAGAAGATCAAAAAAGAGAAATGAAAAATGTGTATCGAATTGACAGAATATGCCAAGCAACCAACAAGGTACATCCTTACCATGTGACTATAACACAAGGATACCTTGTTTAGTCTGTGGAAGATATGGGCACATTGTTGAAAATTGTATGTTGTGACATGACAGGAACAATAGAAGATCTTGGAGAAACCCTGGCATGACATGCTTTCATTGTCACAAGCTAGGTCACCTTGCCAAAAATTGCAAGTACCGAGTTAAAGATCCTACCGAGGAAGAAACATTTGAGAAACCTAAAGTGAATGTTGAGGAAATGAGAGATCAAATAAATAAGACATGGAGAAGAAAGACCGTGGATGATGGAACATCATTTGGAACAGTTGAAGGCACCTCATCCCCCAGATTGGGTGCAACTGAATCTACCTAATCAGGAAAGAGGTATGAGTAGGAACTGCAAGTTAACAGTCAAATCTTAAATCGGTTCCTAGAATATGTACAGAGATCCATATGAGCATACTTAGATGCATACTATTGAGTTTATGTTTCATATTGATTTAGTTTAAGGAAAGTAAAGTTAGGTATTCGGTAAAGTAAGTTGGTGGGGCATTAATTGCTACTTTAAGACCGTTGGAAACCCTAAACCTAGTAAAAGCCATATATAGATTGGTTCGTCTATCATTGTTACTTAACATTTTCTAGACCAGTGTGAATAGAGTTGGAGAACTGAGTCCTTAAGTGGATTCGAGGGATTGTGAATATAGTCCTATACCACTTTGAGCATATTTGAATCTATTCAAGGTATTTGTGGTGTTTCCCTAGTTGTGTTAGTGCAACTGAGTCATAGACGCAAAACCCTAGTTCAATTTTTTTTGTATTTGACAAGAGGTTATGGCCCCGAAAGCTTGAAACCCATTTGTGGTTGAGAATGTTGAGACTGTGAATTCTAAGTACAAGCTACCTCCTATGAAGGCAGCTGAACAAGACATAATGGGAGCACTTTCATCCATTCTGGATAGATTTCTATTGATCGAAGACGTGCGAGCTTTCACTGATTATAAGGTTGAGGAGATTTGTGAAGCGGATATTGATTCATCTTACTAGAAGTTATGTGTAGATGACAAGCTAAAGAGCAATCATGTTCATATGGAGTCAAAAGGTTTGACACATGCCCTGCATATCCCAAATGTATGCAAGACCGAGTGGATAAGGATGGTACTTAGCCGAGTACACAACCAATGTATGTGGTTAGATCAACCTGTGAAGATCACAAAAGATGTGTTACATATATGGAATAGTTACCCGATTGGAAACAAGCCTAAAGCTATCAGACAGATTGAGAAGATCAAGCTGAGTGAGCTAACCAAAGCCAAATGGAGTGGGAGAGGTTAGAATATTTCTACCATTCAAGACCCCAAGTTGAACTTTTCATGCAACATCTTGTCCTATCGAGTATTCCAATCATCCTGAGTGGACAACGTACCTTGTGGAGCTGTTGATCTGGCTTACAAGATTGTAAAGAAAGATATGCATATCGATCTATGTGAGATACTATTGAAACAACTTGAAGACAACATGAACACTATAAGGAAAGCCAATATAAATACATTTAAGTTTGGTTCACTACTTGTATGCGTATACTTTTACTTTGAGAACTTCTTTCCATCTATTGGAAGTGTGAAATGGAGTGTTGTTAAACCAGTCGTTTATCAAATCAGTGAATAGATAAAGAGTCTAGGAGAGAATCTTGACATTGTTATGAATGATTAATTCTCTAAATTCCAAACAAGGATGCATAAAAAAATTAGAGTTCCACCTCAATTAGTTGAGAAATATCATGATTCTATCTATTTTGAGGTAGACACCAACTCGTGTATTATCAATGCAGTCGAGCCTAGGAGCATATGTCTAGATCCTATGGGATATGAGATGGACATAGACATTGCATCTCAACAAATTGAAACTCTCTTAGCTAGCCATTCATAACTATACCCTGGATTTCTTATTCTAGCCCCCTACTATTCTAAAGGGATAGAAGGTTGATTAATTTACTGATTAATGAACTGGAGGCCTCATTAAATAACTATATCGGTTCATTCGTGAAACCTGCACTCAATAGTTGCTAAAATAGAGCTAGCCATAGCCCTTAAAATAGTAGGGGGCTAGCATATACATACACACACACACATATATATACATATATATATATATATGTGTATATACATATATATATACATATATATATGTATATATATACATATATATATGTATATATATATACATATATATAT
>MU228196.1:1159091-1169850 GCA_018584345.1 Thuja plicata | reverse complement strand
ACATTTTGTATTAGGTGCATAGATATTCATCAAGTTCCAAGAGCAATCCACTTTAAGGTGTTTAACATGAATAAGGATAATGTTCTTCTCAACATGGAGCTTCTTACAGTTAACAATAGAGTTGTTCCAGAAAATCACAACACCTCTAGAAGCACCATCAGAGTCGCTGCCAATACTACTACCATTCTTAAAATGGTTAATTTTCTCAACTTTCTCTCTAGACATTTTTGTTTCCTGGATGAGAATAATATCAGGTTTTGTATCTCTAACAATATTTCTAAGAACATCTTTTTTATGAGGACTGTTAAGACCTCTTATATTCCATGATATGATCTTCATTTAATGGGTTGGGGAACAAATCTCAGGGATAGTAGATTGTTTACCATCCGCAATACTTTGTTTTGCTTCTAACTCTCTCATAGCTTTATGAGAAGGTCTACCTCTTCCCCCCTAAGGTGATCCAACATCTTCTTTCTTCCTTCTAGTCTGGACTCCCCCCAAAGGAGTGATATCTGCCTTTTTCCTTGATTCATGAGCTTTTAAGTTCAGACCTCCTTTCTTAGAAGGTTTTTTTATTTTCTTGTTATTTGTTACCTCAAACCATAGAGATTCTTGCTTTTCTGAGATAGGAGAGAATTCATCAAAACTTTCTTTTTGGATGTCCTCCTCGCTGACTTCAGACCTACATTTGCTGCTATTACCATTATCAATAGAGATCACCTGCTCAATCACAAAAGGGGAAAGTTCCGATTTGTCCAATACCTTGACTCCTAAACCAGTTTGTCGGAGAGGTAGCCATTCTCTTTTTGCAAATCTATTATTGGGCCTTGTGACTCCTTTTCAATACTTACTTCGTGAGGAACAGTTTGGGGCTGAGGCTCCTTCTCCCTATTCCCGACCGAAGGACTGAAAAAAGCAGGAATGGGTTCATTTTCCACTTTTTTCTCTTGTTATGTTATATCTGGATTCTCCTGCTCCAGAATCTGGGGTAGGTCCTTTCTGACTATTTCCTGATTGATATCTTCCTCTAACTGATTAATTAGATCAATAGTCTGGTCTTCTTGTGGTTTTTCCTCTTCTGAAGGTTTAGGGGGGTTTGGAAGAGAAGAGGAAGATCCATTTTTCTCTCTCCATACAACTCTTGATTCTTTCTTTTTAGGCTTAACAGAAGGTTTAAGAGGGCATTGTTTTGCCCAGTGCCCTAATTTTTTGCAAGTGAAACAGGCAAAGGGGAGGGATTCAAACTCCACCACTTGAATATGAGTTCCTAATTTGGAGTTAATAGTAATAACTTCTGGGAGGTCTGCCTTTTGATTTATGTTGACACAAACTCTTGCATACATTAATCTTGTCTTTGCAGTTGTCATTGGGTCAATTGATAAGAGCTACGAGCTTGCCAATCCTGAAAAGACATCTTCATGCCAATATTCCAGAGGAAGACCCTAGAATCGAACCCACACTGGGGCTGATTCAAACATATCCATATTAAGGTCATGATTAGCCCCTTATTTCTGAAGAGCCAAGGATGATTTACCAAACATCCAAGGACCTCTGCACAAAACATCAGAGAGGTCTTCAGAGCTGGAGAACTCAAAAGTAAAAAAGCCTTTTGGCAAGGCAGCTATGTCAACTTGACCCTTAAGCTTCCATTTCCTTGCAGCATAAACCCTTACTGTATCAATGTTAGGTCTTGGGCCCATGAACTTTCCTATAAGCGTATTATTCATTGAAGCTAATGTATGATCAACCAGGGAGTCCGGAAGAGAAATGCTAAATAGTCCCTTCTCAGGGTCAGACGTATTGTCAACTAGGGGAAAAGAATATTTCCCAGTAGGTTTCACACCAAAAAGAGAGGTCCAACTTCCTTTAACAACATTTTTAAAGAAAGAGTGGCCGTCATTTGCAACTTCAGGAAACTTACCGACACCTTTCGTTACCTTTGGAGCATCTTCTCGATTTTGGAATCTCGAAAGAGAGTTGTCCTCCTTTTTCTGTTTTGTGGAGCCCTCCACTGCTACATCTTTGACCTTTTTCTGAATCTCTGGCACGGAATATCTCTGATCGTTTCTAGAGGCATCTTTCCCGCTCATGTCATGATTCAAAAATCTACTTTTTCCACCTTCTCGGGATCGATTCCGATCTAGGTCTTTGTCCCCTTCTGCTTCCTTCTTACCTCCCTTGGAAATCTTGATGCCTTCCCCTGTATTCGCCTGCGATCCTCCTCTAGCAGGTTTCCCGCCCGAAGAGGAATTTGAATTTCCTCCAGCCGCTCGCTCTCCTCCTCTGCTCTCCATATTATGTATTATACAATGTAAATGTTAGAATATTTATAATTCTAAATTTTTTTAACATAAATCTTGATTTTGCATTTTACATACATAGGTGGAAATAAGCAACCATATAAGTTTGCTACGTGTATTATAGATTAAAAAGAAAAATTCAACCCCATTACCATTCACAATATAAAATTAGAAAGACCACAAATTGATAAAAAAATGAACTTTATCTGAATTATACCACCATTATCACTTATAATAAAAAATATTAATTATCATTTTTAACTTCAACGAGAACATCCTTATTAATTAGTCCTCAAAAATTTGCACACAAAATATCTATTGAGAATAAAAAATGAAGGACATTCCCCAATTTGCTTTCACATTTATAGAGCTTAAGTTGGTTCATCAAAATAGTTTGAAGGTACTCAACCACACAATCTATGTGCACTTCAGTTCTATCTCCACGAATTTCAACGGCTTCATTAAGCATGTATATAAAGGGAACCATCCTAGACACACAAAAAAGAGATTGTGTTGTATTGAAGATATTTCTAACAATTAAGCAAGATAATAAAAAATATTCCTCATAATTTCATATTTCTTGCCATCAAAATCCCCATTGACTTTGTTTTTTATCCCTCACAACATTCAAATTTATAGATTCACGAGTTCAAAAAAAGATTTAATCAAAGAATCACTTTTCTACTCTTCTTGCACTCAACATCCCTATGGCAAGGATATTCTTCATTTCCTATTTCACCTTTATCAGCAACTTCCTGTTTTCTTTATTTGTATTGTTTCCATTATTTCCTGCTAGGTTTCATTGCCATTAACACTATTATACTAGTAGAGGTTCTTCAAGCCAATAAATATAAAGGAAAGTAACCAAATTGATTACTTATCAACACATCCTCAAGTCACAAAGGTCAATACAAATGAATTTTATAAATTTATAGTACTAAATCAACATATAGGAATTGTAAAATTTATAGCATATTGACTCACCACATAAGGAAGTTCGTCTTTATAGAAGTTGAATTGCTTACTTTGACTTGTAGTTTATCACCCTGAACACACAAATAAATAATGAACATGCATGACAAAAATAGCTTTTACGCCACAAGAAAGCAAATATGTAAAACTTATTGATTGTGATTACATGATACAAAATTTTCCATCAAATGTGATCAAAAAATTGTTTGTGATTTCACAAATAACAACAAAATGTAATGAATTCACATGATCAATAAGTGCACACTATCACATCGAGATGATCATATTAGTCATTTCTATATCTAGAGAGAACCATTCAAGTACTGATAAACAAAAAATTATTAAAAGACATTAAAATGAAGAAAGAATAAAAATTCCAATTAGAACATGAATTTTTTAAAATCTATGTAACTAGATCTAAAAGATGTGTTGTAAAGCCGATTGACGATTTTAACCGCTTCCCTATGCGTTAGCAGTTAATGTAATTGGAATCAGCCAAAAAAGGGATGGGATCTGTCAGAACGCTCTGCGACCTTCACTGTCTGCCATTAATTAGCAGGCAGGACGTTCATCGTGAGGCATGTGCCTCAGTATTCGCGCTCTGGCCACAGAGCCTTATTTCATCGTCCAGATTTGTGTGCTTGTCTGAGTTTGATACGCAGTCCAAGTTGTACAACATTCAGAACAGATCCTGTTCAAGTAAGGTCGTGCTTTAAGACTCCCTGCTCTCCTAATATATTTACTCCTTTACTCGTCCGTGCTTTAAATGTGGGATATTACGGACACGAGACCGGTTTCCCTTAGATGTACGCCGATGACACTTTTGCATGCACAACAATTCTTCTGTTGTCAACTCAAACAGTAAAATATTGTCATCCCCATCCATATCTCCCACCGAAAGAAGGATGAGGAGCGATTTAGATCCCTTCTTCCAATTAGGTACTCTATGACCCATCTAGTCGGTGTGTTGGTGCATGCTATGTTTGTTTTTATCGATATATGGTTTGTTCGTTTTACACAGTATTGTCTCAATTATACAACATATTAAGTGACAATTCTTCTAATAAGTCATAATTTCACACATTAAATGACCATCAATTATAAATTATTAATTTTTAA
This sequence comes from Thuja plicata, assembly GCA_018584345.1. Taxonomy (NCBI): domain Eukaryota; kingdom Viridiplantae; phylum Streptophyta; class Pinopsida; order Cupressales; family Cupressaceae; genus Thuja; species Thuja plicata. The sequence continues at coordinate 1,165,459 of MU228196.1, read as the reverse complement.
TGAATGCCAATATCATATGTCTATTGGAGGCTATAAGTAATCAATTTTGTCTTCACATGTTACAATAGGTTAATTCGAAACTTAATCTTTATATATACAATATAACATGTTTTATTAATAACGACTTTCAATAATAAAATATTTCCTCCCTCTTTATTATGCCAAAGGCGTTTACTATCTGAAAAGAAGAACCTCTAATCAGGGATCAGAAACTCCAGCAGAGACATGGACGACCATGTAATTCATCCCCGTCGTACACGTATTTGTTGCTCATCCACAGTATTTCCTTTTCTCTTCCCGACCGATAGATTTGTTCTGCTTTACGACATCGTTGATGGTTCTGTTTTGCTTTAATATTTTCATGTAACAAACATTTGCAGGACATGTGAATGATAACTTTGCACGAATATTTCCTTGACACAAAGGATTATTCTGTAAAGCGAGAAAATCATTTTCAACTTGGGGGCCTCGCAAGCTCCACGTGGCACGATAAGATACCAGCAAGTATATGTGTGACGTACAAAACACATGTAAAACATTCTTCTATTTACATGGGATGGGTGGATGATCTCATTTTGATTGCCAAATCCGCACGGGGGTCGCAAGAACACTTACATACCCTTGAACGTTTTTGTAGTATGGTGGGAATGCAAGTTAACATAAGCAAAACTCAAGTCATAGTTTTCTCTACTAGCAAAAAAAAGAATCAGCATAAGTTTTATTTTGAAGCTAGTATTCTTGAGGAAGTTATGGATTACAAATATCTCGACATTGACTTTAACAAGAATCTAAGAGGGGAAGGTTGCAGAAAGAAAAGAATTGTGGGAGGTTGGAAGACCTTTTATGCTCTTTAGAACATATGTAGAGAGGCAAAGGTTTGGAATTGGAAAACTTCCCAAACCCTTTTTGGTCTTTGAGTTTTGTCAGTTGTTCTTAATGGTTGTGAGGTGTGGGCCAGCAACACCTCCATCTCGAAGTGGAAGCAACTAGAGGGAATTCAAAAACGTTTGATCACAAGCAAGTTCAAAATCAAAAGAATTGTTCCATATGATATCATGTTAAGTGAAATGGGAGTTGCCCCTATTGAAGCAATGGCTATGGTGTGTCTCATAAGCTATCTTAAAAGAACCGAACAAATGGAAGACAATAAATGGCATAAGGTTGCCTTTAACGATGTTTTGTGCAAAAGGAAGAAGACGTGGATGCAACAAAATATCAAATGGATGGGTAAATGAAATATTCATTTCCACACGTACCCCACGAATAACAAAGATATAAGGGCTTTCGTTATGGATAAGCTCTACAAGAGGAATTGGGGTAATGAGATAGGCAAAAAGAAAAAGTACTATATCAGCGAGTTTAATCCCACATGTGATCAACATCAAAAAGATTACATAGGGGCCACTATTTCTTGGAGAGCAAAAATCCTTATTGCTCAACTTAGGACCAACTCGCATCAGCTCCTCTATGAGACCGATCATTGGAAAAGACCAAAAGAGGCGTGGGAAGAGTGAGTTTGTTCTTTTTGCAATTCTCGGAATGTGGAAACTCAACACCATTTTATTGTTGAATGTGTTGCTTACAAGGACAACATGGACAAATTTATGAATATTTTAACAGCTAGCTCTTGGCATAACCTATTTAGAGTGGAACACATGTTGAGAAGTTGGGTGCACTCATCATCAAGTTGCATAGAAAAAGAATAGATTTACTGAAGTTGACTGGTTGTCCAATAGGCTATGTCTAGCCCCGTGGACGTTAAAATTTTCTTTCTTTCTTTCTTTTTTTCTCCAACCAGATAGGAGAGTCTATTATAATATATTTCACTTTCCTATTATTTCTTGGTCAAAGCCTTCCACCTAATTTGAGGTTGAGTTTTTCCTTCTAGAATGAGAGACGTGGAAGGAGTCATATTTTTATGAAATTTGTTTTAATTATTTATTTTTACTATAAATATCTTATAAATAATTTATATAAAATAGGTGGAGATATCTCTTTGGATGACATATATTTAATTTAATTATTTAAACTTGCATGCATATATAATTTAATTAATGGAATAGTAGAAAAATTGTGGAATATTCTTTATATATTATTTAATACGTTGAAGGCATTTATTGTATGGAATGCACAAGTAGATTTCCGCGATCAACGACTTGCAATGGTGGAGAAGGGTTGCACGACCATTGAAGCGTTTGTAGCCGTTGGATTTTGCTTTTTTGTTCAATGGTACAAAGCTTTATCTGCAACAATGAGTGTCTATACCTATTTGTGTAGTATGCGCCCATTCTTTGTACGTGTCTGTAAGACATCAACTTTCTTGCGGAGTCTCTGGAAAAGCAAAAAAGTAAGATATTTGTGTACCACGCGACCTTCTCCTGCGGCCACGTCTGGCATCCTCTCTCAAAAGCACTGTCCCCAATGATGGTTTAAATCGGAAAAGTGTCAAAACAAAAACAATGTCTCTGTTGAATTGTCTAGGTTGTTGTAGCTTGCATTTACAAAACCCTCGTTGGGAAATATTGAAACTGTAAAGACTGAATTTACATGCAAATATGCCACATAAGCTTTTAACATAATAAGTCGAAAGACCAAGTCGACATCTCAGTCAATTAATTCCAAAATTTACACCAATGAAGTTCATACAAACGACCATCTTGTCGAAGTACAATGAGTCACAAGATATAATACACACAGATACATGCCGACCAACTTGTCGGTTATCAGAAATCAATCTAACAAATTACATGGTTACATCAAAGTTTATTACATTCAGAAGTTTCGACCAACTTGTCGATCACTAAATAAAGTACATCCAAAAAGATAGAGGAAAAAGAAGAAATATGAGCACTGGAAAGTATCAATTCATCGGGTTCTGTCTCCTGAGCCTCGGACTGAGTCCCTTACGCTTCCTTGAGAACAGAGGTGTGGTCCAGGCGCTTTTACCACCCAACCGTGGAGTGGTCAGCTCCGAAAGTGATGAGCTTCCCCGGGGTTCTTCCTGACACGAAGAACGTCCCGTCCCTGCATGAGAGCCTAGCTTCTCGCTACTGGCAGATTCGGATGGTCTTAGTGCAGCCGTGTAACTTAACCTACAAGCACATATGCCTACAGTAGGTTTTATACAATGGATGTAGCAAGGGGTATAAATAACCATGCATGTCACAAACAAATGCATTCACTTTGGCCAAAGTATTAATCCAGATTTGAACTGGCAGGTAAATAAAAGAATTCACCCTCCCTTGTAATCTACATTCGGCACAACTCCCATCAATCGATACATTCCAGAATCCACATGAAACAGGAAAATTAACAACACCACAGAAACATAAATCAATAAATACAGCAGTTATAGCAAGGTGTTCATCATCCATTCAGTACTATAAAACTAATTCACTGTTGTAAGGTTTCACCCAGTTTGCTCTGTTTTTCCGTATACGATATTTATTTTCCAGTTTTTTTAAAACAAGAGAAGAGGCAATGATTTCAGACAAACAATACCTGTTAATAAAACAGAACACAACACTCTTCTCTGGACACATATACGGTTGCAAGTTTTAGCTTTGTTAATGTAACTTGTGTTCCATTAGAAATTTTAAGATCTATATAAATGTATTCTCTAGACTAATAAATTGTGTTCTACGGAACTTATTCCTCTAGTTAAACATGCAAACACTAATTTCCTTGGAATAACTCTGTCTTCGACCCAGATGATGATATACTACATTAAAAAAAAAAAAACCAAAAGAGCCGATGACGAATTCAAGAGGTGAAATTAAAAGTTTTGCCTACTCTATCAGATGAATTTCTCTGGAAATGTGATACGTCTATGGACATAGAGAAGAGAATTTGAGTTACCCATTTCTAAAGGTTCCAATACTGTTAAGCAAAAAGTTTAATGCTAACAAAGAAAATTAACAAGATCAGTACTGCTTTACAGCACGGAAAGGTAATTACAAACAAAGAGAGAGAGCTTTGGAAGCTGAAATAGTGCTTCTGAATAGCTGTGGGATTCGATGTGGCTGTGTATCATCCTTATAGACTACTCTATATACATATTCTATATAGTCGTTCACTAACGATTATCAGTCATTTTTTTTTGAATTAGAGCTTCACTCTTTTCTTACTTGAGATTAAAAGTCCCTTTGTTCTTTCTAAGTGGGCAAAAATATATTTGTCAACTGCATGCTAAGAAGCATTTATTGTAATGTTTCACATAAACTTGGAAACGCTGCTATAAATAATGAAACATGCACAAAAATTCACCAGACTGATGGCTATTTCAAGCATCCATTTACTCCTGCAACGCCTGACAATTGCTCAACAAAATCTTGCATTTCACTGCGACAATGAACCTAGAAAATCTTTGTTGGTCATGGTAACAGTGGGTTTTTCTAGGATCATTGTTTTAATAAATGTAAACAGTGAAAGGGACGAGGATACATGTTGTTACCAGTGAAAGTTTGGCACTGTTATATGCACTGAGGAGCAAAAATACAGCGAAAGACAGGCATTTCACAAAGGGTTGAAGAGCAGCCCAAAGAGCGTGTAAAGGCAGTGCTAGTCCATTAAAAATTGTGATGCAAACCCCATGAAGCAGTTAGGAAAAATAATTTGAAGGTTGGATGGTTGTGGGAAATGCAATCTTGATAGGTAATGTATGAGAAGATCAGTGATATCAAAAGATAACTAGCAATGATTTGATCTTTCAAGACAAGTGATCAATCGCATTGCAAAAAGGGAAAAGGAAAAGAATTGCATTAAGACCACAACCAATCTAATGAAGCGTGCAGATAATATAATGTAACAATGCCCAAAGTGTTTCCAACTGAAATTCAAGATAAAACCTGGAAAACCCAATGACCAAGGTTGAGATTGCAATCACACTGCCACCACAGCCGTCCACTGTCCCCTCTCCAGCCTTCAGCAACGTTGCGGTTAATATCTTCTTGTTCCTTCCCCAAAAATCATTCTGTGGTTTCTTTTCTTTTCTTTCTCGTTAGCCTTTTTTTTTTTTCCACCTCTTTTCCCTTCACTCTATTCCTGATTTGCATCTCCCCTTAATGTCCATGCGTTGATAACCGTTTCTTTTTTTTACTTTCCGTTAAAGTGCAAGTAACGAAAAAGGATTAAAACACAATTTATTAATGTTTTGCATCTTGGTACACAATTTCTTTTTCTTCCTTGCACACCATACCACATTGGTGTCAGTTTAAAGCATAACATTATCCCATTAAAGTAAATCTTGTCATAAAATCATTAGGACTAGGAAAATCCCTAATATACAGGAAATAAGACTTGGTAAGGTTATAGAATATAAGTGAATTCCTAACAAATATTTAAATTAGTAAAATCCGATTCACATTCCCATTTAGATAAAATAAAAATAAAATGATCGCATATATTATTTTTTTTATATTCAATTATCATTAACACTCATAGCAAAACTAATAAATTATCATTTAGTGGTGTGTGCATGGCACTACTGCATCCGAATCTGGCACTAGGTAAGGAGCTAGACCTCTCTCCTCGACCACACCTCTATCCTCCGACCTGCAACCACTCAAACACTCGACAATCAAAACTATCATCAATAATGCACACGATAATTATACCTCAAAAATTAAATAATCATTTTAAATTTGCAACATATTGCCAATTTCCATCTCATTTAATTAAACATTTACCAATTTCCATAAGTACCAAGGCATGTCGATTCATCAAGTCGGCATAAATCGACTTAATGATCCACATAATAAGGAGGTCGCAAAACCGGTCGTGACAAAAACCCAGAGAGTATCTTCTCCACTATGGTTGTAGTACATAAACTCCTTCTCTTCTTTTAGTTGCACCTGTGTGCCCCCAATATTATGGGACACGGCTATCCTCCATGTAAAATGCATTGTTACCACATTTCAAAAAACAGAAAATACAACGGATTTTCATGAAATTTTCAACATTTGTTCTTCATAATCTGCATATTTTGTGGTGGAGAACCATAAAAAATTTGCAAAAAAAAACATGTTTTCACAAATCTGAAAAAAAAGTTTGAGGCTTTTTATTTTTAACATATTTTACATGGAGATTAGTCAAGTGCGAGAGAATGTATGATTAATAGCGTGCATCCACTGATACGGCATGAAGTCTAGGAGTCGTGCATATTGAGAATTGTACAGGATCTGTGCAGGAATAACCTCTTAAGTCGTGCTTAAGAAAACTTAGAAATCTAACTGTACACTAGATGTAAAGACTGAAAAACTCACAAAGTATGCCACATAAGCTTTTAACATAATAAGTCGAAAGTCGATAAAGTCGAAAGACCAAGTCGACATCCCAGTCAATAAATTCCAAAATTTACACCAATGAAG
>MU228196.1:1126107-1156455 GCA_018584345.1 Thuja plicata | reverse complement strand
AGCATAATCCGGTTCACATTTTCCATTTAGATAAAATAAAATAAAATAAAATAAAAAAATGCTTGCAGATATTTATTTTCATTCATTTAACATTAAGCACTCATAACAAAACTAATAAATGTTTATAAAGTGGTGTGTGCGTGGCACTACTGCATCTGAATCTGTCACTAGGCAGGGAGCTAGACCTCTCTCCTCAACCACACCCCTATCCTCCAACCTGCAACCACTCAAACACTCGACCATAAAAACTATCATCAGTAATGCACCCGATAATTATACCTCCAAAATTAAATAATCATTTTAAATTTGCAACATATTGCCAATTTCCATCTCATTTAATTAAACAATTACCAATTTCCATAATTACCAAGGCATGTCGATTCATCAAGTCGGCATAAATCGACTTAACGATCCGCATAATAAGGATTCACAAAACGGGTCGTGACACTAGATGGGATTCCTTATAATGCTCTCTATTTCTATACACAAACTCTTCAAAAATTGAAAAAAGTAACATGTCATAGCTTGACCATTTGACCTGCAAACTTCTGTGTGTAAATTTCAATGGGGTTTGTTACGTCTTTTCAACCTGTCAGTGTATAGGATTTTGAGTCACTTTATTTCTTGATCTGTCAACCAATCTCTTGCAAAACTATGACATAGCATTCATGTCTACAATGTAGTTCAGGATTCGCGTCCCAATACCCTATTCAGCCAACAAGCCATTGACCCGAAAGAGGTACTTTCCTTGGGTATTGGTTATTCAATCAAAGTTGAATAGAAGAATAGGAAATGAAAGTCCACGACAAAGCTCGGAGGGCGCGGCAAGAGAGTTGCCGAATCTGGCCTTACATGACCTGCCAGTCACATTGCTTGAATGTTTCTAAAGCCTTATCTACAAATATATTTCATCCCTATCATATGATCATCATAGTTCTTGAGGTGGCATCTCCTTTGTAGCATTATGGTTAATAGTTCATGCACCCTGTTTATTTCACATGCTTATCTACTTGGGAAAATGTGATGGCAACATTTGAAGAAGATTAAAAAACCATCTAGGAGACGTCCATGCATTCCACATTATCTAGGATGGAATTACAACTTATTTTGCATAATCAATTAAATGTCGAACCACCAACGTTGCCCTACCTTCCAACTAGTAAAAATTTCATGCAGCGAATTTATTATTGAACTGGCCCCAACAAAGTAAGCTATGGGAGACAATGTTGGTAGTAAGCAATGTCTACCAAACTACACTGTCGATTCATTGTACGTGGTGTTGTCAATTGGACAAGAATATGTATGTATGTATTTATGTTTGGACAAAAATATGTATATATGCGTATCTATTGCACACTAAGGTACGATTGCTAGTTAATTATGCATCTAGACTACCTCTGGTAATCACCGAACTATCATAACATTAAACAAAGAATTTAGAAGGCTAAAAATAGGCTATTGCTAGTAAAATGTATGCTCAAAATAATATGCATAGTTTTCATGCCATAGGAATGAACAATCATGAAAATATAAAGAACCAAACATCAAACAATAATTATTTGAAATCTTTCAATGCCCCAAACTATAGAAAATGCATGGTCTCAAACTCAAGGCCAATGAGTACCAAGCCACAAAATATGCATCCTAGAGTGAATACAATCAACAGCCAGAAGGAATGTTTGTCAATCATTCTTCTCAAACATCTACCTGCAACCATGAAAAGTGCACACAATCCAAATTGATGGGTTGGAGAATGCATGACCTCGAACTCAAGACCAATGAATACCAAACTAGAAAAATGTGCATTCTAGAGTGAATATAATCAACCACCAAAAGAAATATATATCAATCATTCTTCCCAAACACTTACTTGCAACCAATAAAAGTACACACAATCCAAATTGATGGTTAGAGCCATAAAATAGACAAAACTTAAGTCTATTGTCCTTTTTAGTCCATGTCATCATTTTTTTTGAGCTACCAAATGTCAAATTTACTTTACTATTGAAGTTGTCCATAAATTTTTATTTTTTTCTAGTTACTATCTATAGCGTCGTTGATTTGAGTGAGGAATTGAGTCAAGACTTTTTGGTCCTACATAAGTTTATATTGAAATTTGAGATGTTCCTGCATGTTGAGCATTAATAATACATTGGTCACCCAGAGACAGTCCACTCAGATGAACTCCGTAATCAAATCTCTCTCTCTCTCTCTCTCTCTCTCTCTCTCTCTCTGTAAACTGTGTTATATTTCTCTCCCTGTATTGTTCATATTACTTTATTATTTAATGTCTTTCCAATTAAGCTTAAGAGATTAAGGTTTTGTTCACTTTAAAGCAAGGTATCTTAGTACCTAAAATTCAAAGAAAATATAGCAAGATGAGTGATAATCTGACTAAGGATTTGGGAACTGATAATGAAGAAGATGAGGCAGAAACCTCCAGAGTGGAAGAAAGGAAACCGCAAGTATTGAAGCCTTCACTAAGCCCCAAATCTACTAGATCATCAACAAGGTCTGCAACATCACGTAAAGAAAAGAAGAATTCTGTTGAACCGAAAGAGAAGACATATATAAGAAGTGAGAAGGCAAAAACTAGACCAAGGAGAAAATTCAAGCTACCACTAGACACTGACTCAGAGACTGAATATTTGAGAAAACCCAAAGTTGTGAAGAACGAGCCTCCACCACCAGGAAGTCTAGACGAAATGTTAGACACAATGAAGAAGTATGGAACATTCAGAGGAATGAAGAAAGAAAAGTACAACACTCAAAGTAAAGAGAACAAGGTAAAAAATGAAGATGCAATTGTTTACTCTTTACACAAATTTATATACACACCACTTGAAGTTATCACATTTTTTCCTATTGAGTTATACAAAAACATAGATGCAAGATGGAAATATGCTCTGAATACTGAAAAACAAATGAGAGAAAGATCTCTTGTGCTAACTGTACCAAATCTATTTGTTGAAGAAATTGAAGAGACCTTGAAACAAAACTCTAAATGATTTCTTGTTAAAGAAATATCTTTAACGATTATGACAGGAGACTTGGAGCGATTACAGTTGGAAACTGATGCAAAATGGAGAGAGATATTCAACATCGAAGAGCCTAAATCTCAAGATGAGAAAGAAAAGGAGAACATAACCGATGAAGTTGCCAAAGATGATCAAGGCAATAAAAATCCTATTGATTTGACAATTGACACCGATGACGTTATTATTGAGGATATTACTGACAAATATCTCAGAGATGATACATCACAAGATGAGAATGTTATGGCAACCAAGGACATCAATACAGAACAAATGAACATCAATGATAAAGCTACTACTCTACAACTTGTATTGGAACAAGTACTAGATTATCACACAACTCAAGGTGATAATGATCCAGTTGTTATAGATACAGATCATGTAGAAACCAACCAACAAAAGGAAATAGAGAAGGAAAAGGAAAAGGAAGTTGAGAAAGACAAGAACACCGAGAAGGATACGGCTACTGAAAAACTAGCAACACTGAGCACCGAAATGGTTCCCTCAACCGAGTCCATTGCTCAGTAACAAGAGCCCAACAAAGATGAACCAAAGGAAAAAAAATGAACAGAAGGAAGTCGAGAAACACACAAATGAGAAAAAACAAGATACACTAGGAGAAAATAAAGCAGAAGAGAAACAAGAAGCGAAGAAGGAAGAAAGAAAACAAGAAGAGAAAAGAGCTAGAATAAGTACAATAGAGATAACATCTGATGCACTTAAGGCATCACATTCACCAAAAAGATAGCAAAGAAGAAGAAATAAAAGAAGAGGAAATATGTAGATTTGAGTCAACCAATCATTTTACCAATTGTCAACCTATATACTATGGACTATGATGAAATGACCAAGTATGCAAAATTGGTGAAACTTAAGGCAATGCAAAAAAAATTACTTCAAAGAGGAAGAAGACTAATGTATTCAAAAGCATCAAGGATGTCTTACAGGACATTATCCCAGATGTCACCGTTGATGAAATAGAAGACATCATTCGTCAGGTAGAAGGACAAGTGGAGCACGTTTTAAATCCAAATCAAGACACTATTGACTACATCATGAAGATTCATTCAAGGAAGATGGAACTAAAAATGTTTGAATCCATTTTAGACAACATTGCAATTGATAAGGTATCACTTTCTGAGGCATTTACTGAGATTGAGACTAAGTTGTCTCACATACTTTTCAATATTTGATAAAGTTTGTTCTATTTCATAGTTTGTCAAGGATATCAAGAAGAAAGAAGAGTTTGTTGAGATCGAGCTGACCGAGCAACTGAAAAATGTTTCTACCAAGCCTGTTTCTTTACAAGTCTATTACTCAAGGTTGAAACACCTGATGGGGTTGCAGCAAGAACTACGACAAGAAGAGAATAAGAGAAGGATGGAATTTCTAGAGTTGCAAGCACTTTTGATTCCCCACATAGAATCCATGCAAAGGAATTTGAAGAAGGCCAAAGAGTTGGTCAACACCCCCGATGGTAGTTCACTTGACACCATTATTTGATGTGTCTACTCAAATTTTTATACTTCAAACACTCAAATATGCATGGGAGTCATCCCTAGCCAATGTACAAAAGAAGTACACTCACATTTTTTATAAGGTATCATATATCCTACCGAGCCCTAAGCAATTTTGATTTTGGCATATTTGTCAAAAAAGGGGGATAATATAGGATGTATTAATATAGCACATAAGGGGATAATATAGTATAAAGGGAGATATAAGCATGGGTATAGGGGGAGTTACACAAAATTTTGATCACTTTGAAGTTTTTGTCAAAATGCCAACTAATGCAAAAGGGCGGATTGATACTCCTATGAGATAGTTTTTTGTCATTAGTTTTGTCAAAGTCATAATAGTCAATGAATTCAATCAGTAAAGAGGGAGAATACACTAAGGAAAATAGTTGGTAAAAGTGTAATATCAATGACATCGACCACCGAATAGTAGCAAGTTGCCAAGTTAAGCAAAGAACAGTTACCGAGCAGAGTTAGTCACAGAGAAGAGTTAGTTACTGAGAAGATGATTATGTCACCGAGAAAGATCAAAGCACATCACCAAACACACCAAATCCAACATAAAAATTCAAATTTGAATATACTGAACCTAGACGCCGAGCAGGAAAACTTTCACGGTACTCAAGACAAAAGTTAGGTTGTACATTGGGATTGCACCAATATGATTGCACATGATCATGAGGCAATTCAACCAATGATATTCAAGTATAATAAATGTGTTGGAAATGAAACCAACCTTGCACCGCTTCACCTCCACCATAGAAGGAAAAGGATCTAATTAGGTTAATCGCCTTAACGTCATATAAAATGAACAAAATAAAAAGATGAAAAAAGTGACAGAGAAGAGGGAAAATATTATAGAGAAGAGAGAAGCAGTTACAGCAAAAGAGCTAAAGATAGAATGAAGAAGATATAGGGTGCAGAACAAATAAGTTACCGAGTACAGAAAGAGGTAATGCACTTGCAGAGCATAAAGAGTCTGAACACCATTATGGTTGATGCTTACTTGCAGACATTTTTGTAATAGTTTTTATATTAGGTAGAAGAGTAGAAATCACATCTAGTGGGTAGGCCCTAATAGGTCTTATTTTGTAAATCCCCTAACTGGGTACATCTCTTAGATGAGAGATTGTAAAATCCTTTAACCAAGTAGACTGAATAAGTCTTTTGTTCTCTTGACCGAGTATAATACTCCTAACAGGGTAAGCTACCAGAAGTAGCTAACATTGTAGCTCTAACCGAGCAACCTTTATTTTGCAGAAGTGAAGGATTGTGGGTGTCATCCCCACCGTAGTTTTTTCCTCTAACCTAGGATTTCTGCGTGACCAAAAATCATGTGTCGTGGTTTTCTAATTTGTGTTATATGATTTTCAATGTTTTTATGAATGATATTCAGTTTGGTGAAAAGGAATGAATAGCATATAAAAGTTTTAAAGTATTGATTCACCCCTCCCCTCTCAGCACTTACCTTTCCATAGGATTAATCCACATGACCATGGGTCAAGTGGTTCGGATAGGTTAGGTTAGGGGTTAAAGTTAGGGGCCATGTGCTCAAATAAATTAAATAGGATTTATTTAATCAAGGGATGGAATAAAGGGGTTCATGAATTAATTTAAATAGACAAATAGTATTTATTTAAATTAATAGAGGAATGAGGATTTAATTAACTAAATGGTTATGGGTTGTCGTTAAGTAATTTGGACAATACTTAATTAATTGGATTAATTAATTAGGGGGGTGACATGGATTAATTAAATATTTAATATTTAATCAATAATTCCCAAGGAGAGAACTAAATTTGTTTACAAATTTATGTAATCAGATTTAGGTGTCTACAATATGATAATTAGTTATCATTATATTTATATTATTACAATTATTCTATAGATCAATTATTATATGTGACAGTATTTATCTATTTATCATTATATTTAATTAATTAACAATAATATTACATATCTCATTTTTGTTATATACATAAATTATTATTGTTACAATGTTGTTTAACTAAGCAATATACGGTTATAGATTTTACTGATTGATATGAACTAGAGGTAATGAGTCTTTTGTTTACTTACTAAGAAAAACATTTTACGTTTTAACATTTATATATAGATGCTTCAAGGTTAAGCTTTCCTCAATACTATTTGTCAGAAATTTTATTATATTATTAGTACAACCATCCAAATTATTATTTAACAATGTCAATATTCTAATATTATTACTACAATTAACAAATGTTCCAACAACATTGTGGTAGGAACATGACACAGCCACATCCTCTTGTTTGACATGGTTAACGTAGGACCTTCTAGATTTATATACAATCCTACACTACAAAAAAGAAACATTTTCATATTGGTGTTAATAATTTTTCATTAATTTATGTGTGAGTTGTCATTTATAGTTTGTCATCTTGATTTATTTAAATGTACAAATAGAAAATATATGTATTAGACTAATATTATTTCTTACTATATATAAATATTTATGTCACAAAAGGTCATGTCTTGATTGTGACAAGTGTTATGTCTTATCTCAAATGTTAAATTGCACCTTGTCTTATATTCATATTGCTTAAGAACTAAATTACATATTATTGGAAGTCCTCAATTGACAACCTTTACCTTCCATTTGATGAATCTTTTCTTGTCTTTTTCCATTTTTTTGGCATCTAAGTCAAGTTGTCCAAACATATTCAGTAATATGAATCAATTTGTAGAGATTACTATTATTATTAGAAGAAGAAACTATTTTGATGTCCACAAGGCTAAATATAGCCTATGAGACATATCGCCTCGCAAATTGATGATGAGTGCCCCCAACCACTCAACTGACCCTTTACTAAATAAATCAACCCAAGCATTACCTATCAAGATATTTACATAGTTGACCTTGCTATCCTTGAAGACATCAAACTCTAAAATCAAATGCTTTTCTAGTTTCCACTTTTCTGAAAGTGCAAAAAATACACACTCTTACTTTCCAAGCATCTTTTCGTCTTCTCCAACATTCGGTTTCATAGTGAAGTTGATGTGAGTTAGTTCTTAATTAATCAATAAGAATTTTGGCTCTCTAAGAGATATTGACCCCTATGTACACTTTTTTATGATGATTATGAGAGGTTAAAATATTTAATATAATGTACCATCATAAATTGTAATCACCTGACATGTGTGTACAATTTCATGATTGTTTAGCACCCATTGTACTATGTTTTCATAGTAGGAATTCATATGGTGCTTAATAGACACCTAAATTAAAATATAAGTCCTCTATCATCTCAATCTTGTTCAAAATCAAGGTAAGCCTTTATTTATAATTTTGATCCCCTATTTTTCCTCCAATCAAATAATTTATTTCATCACCTAGGTTCTATGTTACCATTTGTGGCCTTCATGTTCTATCCCAATCTCAAAATTAGTTGTACCTTGTAATCTGACATCCCCTAATTGTTTGGGACTTCTGGTCCTTATTTGAGCTTGAAATGGGTAGAACATAACTCCTAGGGTGTTGTGTTCCCAGGAATGTAATGCCCAAGGCATTTTGTTCCCTAAAGATTAGGCTGAAAATAGAACCGAAGTCTTGTCTTGTTGATTTAGGGGGGTATTTGGATTTATGGTCGGCATGCTTGATTTTTAATCCCTGAGATGTTGTGAGAGGTATATAAACACCCCATCGCTCCTCATTTTGGTAACAAGGATTAATATTGGGCATATTCTCTCAAGTATTCAAGTCCAAGGTGTTAAGTCAAGCATCCAAGCATTTAAGATCTAGATTTCTTCTCAAGCATTCAAGATCTAGATTTATTCTCAAGCATTCAAGGTGTTATTCTCCATGGATCAAGCTTCTTACCCTCATTTAAGGCAAAGTAAAGAATTTTTCTATCAAGGAAGGACATACACACACATCTACATTAGTCCAAGTTCTCTTTCTTCTTCTCAACCAATCATTATGGAAAACTACAAAATCCATCACATAAGGTTTTGTCTTTAATGATTTCCTTTTATGTTAAGTCAAAGCTATTGCATCAACATATTTGATCAAATTAAAAGAACCATTTGTATTTCCAAGGTATGACATATTCTATGTTTTAGATCTAGTCTCTTCTATATGACAACACACTTTCATTTCCTTTATTTCATTTTAAGGTTGATTCTAAATAGGGGTTTGACTAGGGCAAACCCCTTTATCCAACCTTCTTCCCTATTTTTATGTGTTTAGGTATAGGTGGTGCAGCTATCAGAACTATTCTAGAATTTGAGACTTGTCAGAGAAACTATGAGAGTTTTGGGAAAAAACATTGGGAACATAACAAAAAGTTGCAAATTGTACCTAGGAAAAAAATGCCCAGTTCGTTCTGTACCCTACAAAATCACTTCAAATTCAAACTATAGGTTGGTATAACCTTGTAGATCCTATAAAAGTCATTACAATTGTTTATCTTCTTTTTGTCAATCTGTACTTTTGAATCTTGCCAATTTTTCTTATTTAGTCTTCTATTTTGCATCATCATATCATATCATTGATTCAAACTCCCTAATCAATGAAGGATCATTGACCCACTTAGAGCTTAAGTCCTACTTGAGCCTATTGGGACATCTTTCTTCTGAGTGTGCATTTGGAAAACAAGATTTACCCCCTTTGCCTTCCTTTTTTTTATTATGTATTTTGGTTAGCCTGACTTAGAACATTTCCATTCTAATTTTGGATCTAATACATTACATTTATAGATCTGATTTGTGTAATTTTCATTATGTAATTTACTAAGTTAGATTGGTGTTTGATAACTTGTGTTGTGACATTTTGGTGCAGGAGCACCCAACCAAGGAAGGAAGTTCAAGAAGTCATTGTGGCTTGATTAGTGGGTAAAAGGGTCTAGAGGACCTAACTATGATGCATTGAGGCCAATTATGACATTTGGATGTAATGAAAATAATAAAATGGATATAAGTCCTAATTGTCCTGGTAAGGACCATAGGACCAAAATATGTAATAATGGCACAATTGATGCCCAATAAGCTCAATAGGTCTTGTTTAGTCATAAATGATGTAATAAGGCCAAATTATAATCCTTTGAATTGGTTTTATGGTCCTAGGGGTTATATTCTTAAAGATAGCAAATTTGAATATTCAAATTCCAACGATTAGTTGGAAAGGGTGGGTACTTGGTACTTTTGATTAGTTTTTTTTGTTCTGACCTCACTTTTGATCAGATAAGGAATGTAATAGCATGGGGACATCTATTTTAATCCTAGGAAGGTGAGAAAAGAAACCAATGTTTTTGGTTCAGATTTTGCAAAAAAGATAATTCAGTTTTCCTGCAATTTCTTGTTCATTTTCTCATGTCTTGGTATTCATAGGACTACAACTTACATTCTCACATATTGGAAACTATTCTTAATTGTTTTGGAAATTTATTCATACATTTTTGCATCCATTTGAAGTCCAAAATAATCCATCTTAATATCCATTTGTTGACTAGCATGTTTCAGAGTTAGGAATTAGGCAGTTTTGAGTCTTTATGGTATAAAGACCCATTCTACTTTAATTTTACCTTATGTACCTTGTAGAATAGGTTAAACATGATATAAAATAATGACTACTAACATGGATTAATGCAGGAAGTAGAGGTTGGTTGTAGGTGATCACCGTTGATGGAAGTTGCCTTGGAAAAGGGCATGGTTGAGTGGGGACAGTATTGGATCTGAGATTCTACCTTCATGAGGGTATGGTTTTATGATGGATTATTTTTATACATTTTTAATTCATGGTGAATAAACTTTGGTTCAATTTTGGAAGTGTTCGGAGATGTCATTTTGAGGAAGCCCTAGTTTTAAGGGCCTATTGGCAAGGGTTTGTTGGTTAGCCTATGAAATGGCCATGGCTAAGAAAATGGGTCCCAAATTATTTTTATTGGGACAAAAATAGGAGACTTCCACTTTATTTTAGGTCTTGGTAAGGTGTTTTTCTTATAGTTGTTTTGGAAGAGTGGGCTAATTAGGCCTATTTAGAGAGGTAGCACGGTATTGTCCATACAGATGGTATAAAAGAGTGACATGTCATTTTGGGATATGTTGTGTAACTTTTAAAATGGTATATGAATCTACCATTTTTTCAATTGTTTTGGGAAGTCTGAGAGAAAAATCTGGAAAACAGGTTTGCAAGGGCTACAAGGAGTGCCTGGGTTGAGCCCGGGTAAGGGTAATTTGGAAGATCAGTGGAAGTGTGATCATATTATCTTAGGAAATGTTGGATAGGGTATATAGAGACCCTAATAAGTGTTGGACCAATCATTTGAAGTTTTTTGTTGAGTTTGTGTACTTGGAAGGAGACTATTGAGAAGGGTTAAGAGAGAGTATCCTTGGTTAGTTAATTGGTTTATTGTGTAGACCATCTCATTTTGGGTTGGAATCCTTTGTAGTGGACACACCTCTACATCACATTTCTCCTTACTTCTCTTTATCAATCACATGGAGTGAATAATACTTCCTTGTATTTAATAATGTTTGTATTCCTTAATGATGTTCTTGCATATGGTATCATGAGACTTTCAAATACCTTTTTTTTAATTATAATGCATGTTTTAAACTTTTTATCAATATTTCATTTGGTTTTCTCATTCAATTTTTAACAAAATGCATGGAATGTATTGATTACATAAGATTCTTTGTTCATGAACCTAAATATGACATTAGCTAAACCACCTTAATCCTAATTCCATGGTGTTTATTGATCATGAGGATAGAGATCAAGCTCCTAGCACTCCTATATTAGTGAGACCTACATCCTCTCCTCCTCAACCCAACTTAATGGATAGTCTTAAGGAAGCTAGTTTGTGTACTTCTTTATATGACCTTAAATGTTCTTCCTTTTATCAAATCACTCTTAATCATCCTGACATTAATCATTTTCTTGATGATTTATCTCAAAGAATAGCATTAAGTAGACATGAAGATCTTGATAAACCATCTTCTTCTTCTCCACCTTAAAAAGATGTGAATAGTGATAGGAATCCTAGTCTCCCTAAGGAGAACACTTCCCTTCCTATTCCTCTTTATACCACACATTTTTATAAAGCTAAAGATGAATTTCCTTCCCCCTCAACATTAAAGGCTAACTACAATGTGGGTTATGATATTACTACTCAACAAGGATATAGTTCCTCCTCTACAAGTTACTAGATGTGGTCTAGGATTATACCTCAAGCCACCACTTTACCTTCTTCCAATCCTTCTTCACCACAACAAAAACCTCCTTTAGACATTCTTTTACCAACCCCATTTTTTGTTGCACCTTCTTTTGATGATCATTTGGCTTTGACTAAAAGACCGTTTTGGAGAATTGAATATGATCCTAAGATTCATTTTCCTTTTTGACATTTTCCAAAGAATCAAAGACCTATTAATGGTGAGTTTATATGTCTCTTTCATCATAAAAATAAAAATTATCTTGTTGATGTTAGCATAACTGATGCAGTGATGGAAAGTGTTGCATTGATGAAGATTGGTACAGATTTGATGACAAGTGAATTAGTTATTTGGTTATCATTGATGTCAACTGATTGACTTAGTGTTTTCAGTATGTTACCAGATATTGTGTAAGTGAATTATGAGTTTTAGTATATTTCTAAAGTTTATATTCTAATGGAAGAATATGTTATGTTTTATGATGTTAACTTTGTAATCGTGACCTTTGATATGAAATATTGGGTTGGTTATGTTTGAATGAAATCAAACTAGGTAACTGCTAAAATAATCAGTGTTAGACATCAAGTGATTTCAATGTTATCTCAAATCAATAAACTATTTAATGGAGTGGTCATAGGATATGATTGAGAGCAATGTCCAGATACTATGTTTGCAACCGCGACTCATATTGTTGATAGGTACAACTAGTTTATTGAAATGGAAGCGGTGTTAATAGAATGAACAAGAAAAAAAGACAGAGTTCTTGAACAAGTAATGAAGATTTCTGAATCAGGGAAGAAATATGAAGTGGCAATAGGATTGGTGATGTTTTTCATGAAGTAGTAAGGTGGTTCCATGATTTGTGGAACATAATTGACATCACATTACTCGAGGTATGCGTTTGAGGTGGATTCTTCAAGAAGCTTCTTTTGTTCAAACGATTTTTTGAAGATGGTTCAACTTCCAAGGTAAAATCCATATGTAAGCTGACGTGATTAGAGAAAAATGTTTTATGAGTTGTTAGATACATTGTATCTTACCAAATATGATCTAGGTCATTCATATCTCAAATCTAGGATTTTTTTTGTTAGAGTTAAAAGCGTATTTTCACTTATTAATTAAATCATTATTGATTTATTATTAAGTCACCTTTCACTTGTTAATTAATCATTATTTGATTTAATTATTAAGTCCCTTTTATCTCTATTTCACTTAAGCTAAACTTTAGGCATGCAATAATTGATTATTTTATTAATTATTCATGCAACCTTGGTTTCTTCACCCATCTTAGGGTTTTGATCTCCTTTATAAGGATTGATCACTTTGTAATTATAGAATCACTCTCGGGAATTCTCTCAATTCCCTCTCTGAATGAACATTTTGTCTTTCAAAACATTCTTGTCTCCAAGCTTTTCTTTTGTAATAGGTTATTTTGCATGCAGTGGATCTTGGTGGTTGAATTCTATGAATTCTAACAGGTATCAGAGCCTTGCTGCTGCTGCCCGTTCTTGAGTTTTTGAAGGTTTTGGAGCTCCGAGGGTTTCAAGGATCTAGAGGGGATTTTTTGTTTGGAGAAGTTTGAGCAAAAACTGACATCTAGGTTGTGTCTGAAATGCCCCCAAAACCCCTATTTTCATATAAGGCACGTCCTATTTGGACACAGTTGAAATTTGGGCCCTATTTTTTCTTGGCATGCTTTACGAGGCAAAAATTCACCTCAATTTTCGTGCCGCATCAATGTCTACATCGCCTTGATTTTCATGATGCCTCAATTTTCATGCCGCCTTGATTTCTATGCGACCTTGATTTTTGTGCTACCTCAATTTTCATGCCGCCTCATTTTTTGTGCCGCCCAGTTGCATGGAGGAGAGAGAAAATGGCAGCCCTATATTTTTTTAATATTTTTTTTAAAACAAAAAAATATAAAGTTTTTTTTATGTTTTTTTCTTTAATAAAAAAAACATTCTATTTTTTTAATTATTTTTTTTCAAAAAAAAAAACCAATTGTTGTTTTTATTGTTTTTTCATTAAAAAAAAGAATATTTTTTTCTGCCAAATTTGGCCGAAAATCTGGAGGCAGTCCAAATTTGGAGGATTACCAGTTTAGCAGGGCTCCGCCAATTTTCGCTGAGGCTTCATGAGGTTCATTTGGTTTTTAACCTCGTGGTGGTTTTTTGCTCATAACTTGAGCAAACGGAGGCATTTTTTGCCAAACGAGATATCAACAGAAAGCTGCTTCCGAGGCTGATCTTATTTTTTAGGTTTAGTTATCTGATTTTTCCATCTTGCATGGTTTTTTTTCAGTCAAAGTCAGGGTTCCATTTTGCACTCCGGTCACTATATCTTGCTCCTCCAGACTCTGTTTCTTGACTTCCGCATGGCTTCAGAAAGCTGGTTTTGTTCTCCTTCTTCTTGTATGGGTCTCATTACCAGAATCTACTCGAAGTATTTTTTATTTAGTTTTTGCATTTTTGCAATCTGGTGGATATCTTGGATGTTACAGGTTCTAGGATCATTTTCTGTGCATGGGATGGCTCCTTGAGAGAAATTACATATGTTTCTTTAGCTTTCAGTCATTTGTGGATATTGTATACATATTTTTATGTAGCTTTATTGCAACGCACTGAGATAAAGTGCCATCATGCATGTTTGGGATCCCGCACATTTTGTGCCTAATTGTACTCACACTATTTTATAAAGTGCCATGGAGGGGTTGTTGAACCTTTGTCAAGTGAGTGTTTCTTCCACAACATTAGCCTCATGTGTGTTAGCGACTGATCATCCTCCAAACATACTTTATTGATGCATGTACGTTCTTCATCATGCAGTTATTCTTGGCAGTCTCTCAGTGTATATGTTATACCTCTCCCTATCAGCATTATGGGGGGGTATCTACTGTTGGTTCTAATGCTTCCTTGTTTTGATGGAGTGAGATATGTTTTTCAGTTTGTATTCCTATATACTAGGCGGATGCAGTGGCTGGTACCTATGCATTTCGTTGAGATGGATCATTTACCATATGGACACTCTTCTTTCGTTCCTATTTTAGAGGCTTCAGACTTGGCATTTTTTCCATCTGTATCTTCGAGTTTTGATGTTTGCCTTGTTTTCCATCCTGATTCAAGTAGTGTCATTTGAGGTCACTCATACAGAGCAATTCTTTGATAGTGTTTGCAGTTTCATGCATCAGAGGTGTTCTACGTGTTCTTTCTTTGTTCCTATTTTTTGAGACATTCTCTAGTTTGAAGGCTTCTTCAGTCCTTCACTAGGATTCATCTCTTTTCGGAGAGGCATTTTTCCCACTGGGTTTTCTCTTTTTCTCCTCTTTACAGAGATTTTTGTACTTGGGTACCTCATCAGGCCATGTTGTTGGGACCCATCTTTCCTGCTTTCTGCAGTTGTTGCTAGGTTTTTTAGCTTCTCCCTAAGTTTATCTTAAGGGGGAATGTTAGAGTTAAAAGGGTATTTCACTTATTAATTAAATCATTATTGATTTAATTATTAAGTCACCTTTAACTTATTAATTAAATAATTATTTGATTTAATTATTAAGTCTCTTTTATCTCTATTTCACTTAAGCTAAACTTTAGGCATGCAATAATTGATTCTTTTATTAATTATTCATGCAGTCTTGGTTTCTTCACCCATCTTAGGGTTTTGATCTCCTTTATAAGGATTGATCACTTTGTAATTATAAAATCACTCTCGGGAAATCTCTCAATTCCTTCTCTTAATGATATTTCATATTTCTTAGACATTTTGAGTTGTGTCTCCATTCTTTGCTTTGTGACAAGTTATTATGCTGCAAGTGATCTTGGCTTATGAATTCGATGAATTCTAACATTTTTTAAATCGGTGGAAGTAAATCTATATATTGGAAAGTTGAAGGAGTTACATAGATGATTGTGAATTGCAGAAGGATTATTGACAAAGCAAGTGAAGGAATCGAGTTCGATCAAGTTGTGGAAGAGTATAGTGTGTGGAGAATAATTTCAGAGCTTAATTGGGTCTGATCATGCAGAGGTAGTACATTTACACATATCACTTTATCTATTTCTTTCTAACAATTGTAACAGTGAAATCCCTTAACAGGGTGGATCCTAACAAATCTTTGTTGTAAATACTCTAACAAGGTGGCATTCTAATTGAATGTTCTAACTCCTCTAACAAGGTTGCTCCTAATAGGGAAAAGATGCTAATAGGTCTAAAGAAAAATCCCTTAACTGGGTGGCACCTAACAGTGTTGTAACCTTTAACATGGTAAGCTCCTAACATGGTGTATTCCAAAAGAGTACATATTTTTTGGGTACCAACTCACGCCGTGGTTTTTTCCCATTTGGGTTTCCATGAGAAAAATATGGTGTTTACATTGTGTGATTGATTGATTGTGGATGCATGCTTTAAAAGTTTTATTTATACTATTTGTTGTTGAATGTTTTGGTTGATAAAGTTTAAAGAAGTTGAAATCAGTGAATTTGTTGATTACTGATTCACCCCTCCTCTCTCAATAATTATACATGTATTAACAATTGGTATCAGAGCCAGTGATTCTCTGACTATGAAAGCTTAACAACTTGAGGGAAAATATCTGAAGATGTATAAGAAGGAAGCACCTAAGTTTAATAAGGACAATTTCTCTACATGGGTATGTAGGATGAATCTGCATCTATCAGGTATTGGAGAGAAAGCATTAGATAATCTCACAACTAAGAATGATCAACCTTCTCGCACCCTAACTGTTGAACAAATAAAGAGAAAGTTGGAGTATAACTCTATAATGGTAGAAATTTCAAGTTCTCTATCGGATGCTGAGTTTATAGATATCAATGAAATGGATAATGCTAAAGATATGTGGGACAAGTTGATAATAGTTCATGGTGGTGATGTTCATGTTCAGAAAGAAAAGGCGGATGGTCTTAGAGTAAAGTATGATGAAACGAGAATGTGTGAAGGAGATAACATTGACCAATACAACAATAGGCTAAAGGAGGTTGTTTTTATTATCAAAGGAGTTACTGGTCAACTTGAAGAAGATAAAGTGGTAAGGAAAGTGTTAAGAACCCTACTACATCCAAAGTATGTTATTAGAGTCTCTTCTATACAAGAACTAAGATCTATTAATCCTACAAATGTGACTCTAGATTCCTCAATTTGGAAGCTTACTTCTTTTGAGTTAAGTAACTTTGATAACAATATGCCTAGAATAGAATCTTTATTCAAATCTTCCCTAACCATTGGTTCATCAAAGAAATGAAAAGAAACCTCTAACTATTTTGAAGGAAATCGATATTATGATTCAATCTTGTATGAGGAAAGAGAACAAGAAGAGTTGGAAGCACTGCTAGCAAGGATATTACCTAGAGGAAAATGAAAGTAAAAAGGTAAACTTCCCTTAAAATGCTTCTCATGTAACAAAATTGGTCATATTGCATCTAGGTATCCTGAAAATGATAGGAAGGATAAGCTCAAGAGATCTAGGAACTTCAAAGACAAGAGCAAGAAGGAATGATACCTAGCAGAAGATGGGGTAACTGATGAAGAATCAGATGGAAGAGATGATGAAGAAGAGATACTCTTTGTTGCAGTCAAAGAAGAACCCTCAACCGGTGTAGATGGACATAGTGAGGAAAAAGAATTGATTTCAAGCATGAATTACAATGGTGACTGGATAATAGATAGTGGATGTACACATCACATGACCGGTAACAAAATAAAATTTATTTCAATGGAAGAATGTGATGGAGGCGCAGTCAGATTTGGTAATAGTTCTAAATGTGTGGTAAGAGGTAAAGGTTCAATAGCACTTAATGATAACACTAATTGTGTTGATGTTTATTGGGCTGATAGCTTAAAGTACAATATGTTAAGTGTTTATCAGCTGAATAAAAAAGGTTTCAGATTGGAATTTAGTAATGGTGTTTGCAAGATCTTAGGAACATCTGGAGATCTGATTGCTACTAGTGAACACACTAGAGGTAACCTATTCCAACTGAACTCTACTTATAAACATTATTTATTTGCGAAGTTTGAAGCCTGTTGGCTATGACATAAAAGATTTTATCATGTTAATTTTGATAACCTGGTAAAGGTCAGTAAGAAAAGATGTGTTAGAGGTTTTCCTACTTTAGCTAAGCCTGATAATGCTATGTGTAAGGAGTGTCAACTTGGAAAGTTGACCAGTTCTAGCTTTACTAGTAAATTTTATTCATCTCAGAGAATTCTTGACCTTGTACACATTGACTTGTGTGGACCAATGAGAACTAAGAGCTACTATGGAGATAAGTACTTTATCTTGTTTGTCGATGATTACTCAAGAATGATGTATATTATTTTTTTGAAGGATAAATATGAGGAATTATACATGTTTAAGGTGTATAAAGCAAGAGTAGAAAAGAAACAGGTAAAATACTTAAGTGTATCAGATCTGATAGAGGAGGTGAGTTGACCTCACATGAGTTCACAACATTTTGTGAAGAACATGGAATCAAGAGACAAATGTCTGCACCAAGGACACCTCAACAAAATGGAATTGCAGAGAGAAGGAACAAATCCATAATTGACTATGCAAGGAAACTTTTGATACAAAAGGGAGTGGCTCAAATCTTTTGGAGAGAAGCTATAAGTACTAATTTCTATACTTTAAACTGTGTACAACTTAATAAAGGTACAAACAAAACACCTTATGAGCTGTGGTATGGTCATACTCCTAGTGTCAATTATTTCAGAATTTTTAAAAGTAAATGTTACATAAAGAAGGATGAACAAAATGATAAATTTGATTCTAAGAGTGATGAAGGGATATTTATAGGGTATTCTACTATAAGTAAAGCTGATAAGTGTTTGAACAAGTGAACTAACAAGATGGTTGAAAGTGCCAATGTTATAATTGATGAATTTTCTGAGAAAAGTGAGGAAGATAGCAAGAAGGAACCGAAAGATTGTGATAAGTTTGTTTATGTTCAACCGATGGAGCCAGATATAGTACCACAGATGAATGAAGTGGTGAATGACCCACAACCGATGAATGATGAGTAAGGTAACCAAAGAACATGACTGGTACTCTGAAGGTATCTGAAACTTAATCACACATAAGATCAGATTATTGGAGATAAAAATGTTGGAATGATGACAATGAATAAGGTAAGGGAAAGCACTTGTCTACTATATAAATTAGAACCTAAAATTGTTAAAGATGCTTTGGAAAATGATGATTGGATTAAGGCTATGAAAGAGGAATTAGAAAAAATAGAGAAGAATAATACATGGACTTTAGTACCCAGACCTACTGACAAGAATATTATAGGTACTAAATGGATTTTCAGGGATAATATGAATGAGAAAGGAGAAGTGATCATAAACAAGGCAAGGCTAGTTTGCAAAGGGTATGCACTAGAAGAAGGACTAGACTATGGTGAGATATTTACACCTTTTTCTAGTCTTGAAGGTGTAAGGATACTTTTGGCATATGTTTCTAATAAAGGTTTTAAGGTCTATAAAATGGATGTAAAATCTGCTTTTCTAAATGGTGTGTTAGAAGAAGTATACATTGTACAACCTAAAGGTTTTTCTATTGAAAAGGGTAAATACATGGTATATAAATTTCATAAAGAAGTGTATGGAATAAAGTAAGCTCTAAGATCATGGTATGAAAGGATACATGCTTATCTTATTCAGATAGGTTTCACAAGAACTAGTTAAAATAGCAATGTGTATCTAAAATTTGAAAGTGAAGACATGATATTGATTGCTGAAATTTTTTTTGATGACATAATATTTGGTGGAAATGAAGCATTGAGTAGGTCATTTGCAAAAGAAATGAAGAAGGAATTTGAAATGTCCATGATAGGAGAAATCAAATTCTTTATTAGTCTTCAAGTACAACAGATAAAGAAAGGGATATACATCAGTCAATCCAAGTATGTGAAGGAGATTCTAAATTTTTTTGGCATGTATGACTCAAAACTAGTGGGAACACCTATGGTCACAAGCTGCAAAGTATCTAAGGAGGATGAATCCAAAGAGGTAAATGAAACTATATATATCCATGATTGGTAAATTGTAGTATGTTGTGCATAGTAGACCAGATAGTGCACATGTTGTTGGTATTGTTGAAAGGTTTTCTTCAAACCCAAAGGACTCACATATGGTTGCAGTAAAGAAGATCTTCGGATATCTCGAGGGAACTGAAGATTATGGCCTATGGTATGGTAAGGATAGAGATTTATCTTTGAATGTATTTACTAATGTAGATTGGGAAGGAAATGTTGATGATTGGAAGGGCACAAGTGGTGGAGCATTATTTATTAGTGAAAGATTAGTCTCCTAGACTAGTAAAAAAAAAATTGTATTTCTCAATCTACTACACAGGTAGAGTATGTAGTTGTTTCTCTCAATTGTTAGCAATTGATATGGATAAAATATATTCTTGAGGGAATTCATGAGAAGGCCACAAAACTGGTTGTTATCTATTGTGATAACACTAGTGCAATAAACATTTCCAAGAATCCAGTGACGCACTCAAAGACAAAGCACATTACAATAAAATGGCATTTCCTAAGAGAAAAGGTACAAGAGAAGGAGGTAAGGCTTGACTATGTGCCTACTAAAGAAAAATTTGATGATATATTCACCAAGACATTATGAAAAGCTACATTTGAGTATCTCAGAGGTAGATTAGGGGTTATTCCCCTATCTGAAGTTAATTAGAGGATGATGTTGATTGCATCAGTTCATATGTGTTTATCATAATATTATATGTATGGATTGATGTAGTGGTGGACTACTCCATAAGGAAAAAGTCTTATTATGATGTTGTAATGTAGTGATGAGGAAAGAACAAGCAAGGATCAATCAAGTATAAAAAGAGATGATTGAATGTTTAGACATCTTTGGCATTGTTATCAAAGGGGGAGAATATGTATTTCATTTAGAGGGAATATATGTATTCAAACAAGATAAGAACATAGAGGATGAGATGAAAGGGGGGGTATATGAAGATGATGAATCAATATAACAGAGTGAGAAGATGTATGATCCGAGGTAGAGACAAAAGTGGAAACATTTTACAGAAATTAGTAAGAGTGTTGCCATCAAAGAGACATAGTGTTGTCATCAGAAAATCAACAAGGTGATATCAATAAGAAATCAGAAGTTAAGAGAAGATGATAAGATAAGAGTGTTTCCATCAATGCCAAAGGGGGAGATTGTTAGCATAACTAATGCAGTGATGATAATTATTGCATTGATAAAGATTGGTATAGATTTGATGATAGGTGAATTAGTTATTTGGTTGTCATTGATGTTAACTGATTGACTTAGTGTTTTCAGTATGTTACCAGATATTGTGTAAGTGAATTATGAGTTTAAGTATGTTTTTGAAGTTGCTATTCTAATGGAAGAATATGTTATGTGTTATGATGTTAACTTTGTAATCGCGACCTATGATATGAAATATTGAGTTGGCTATGTTTGAATGAAATCAAACTAGGTAACTGCTAAAATAGTAAGTGATTTGAATGTTATCTCAAATCAATAAACTATTTGATGGAGCGGTCATGGGATATGATTGAGAACAATGCCCAGATACTATGTTTGTGACCACGACTCATATTCTGACAAGTATAACTAGTTTATTGGACTAGAAGCAGTGTTAATAGAATGAACAGGAAAATGAGACAAGGTTCTTGAACAGGTAATGAAGGTTTGTGAATTGGGGAAGAAATTTGAAGTGACAATAGGATCGGTGATGTTTTTCATGAAGTAGTAAGGCAGTTCCGTGATTTGTGAAAAATATTTGATATTGCATTGCTCAAGGTATACATTTGAGGTGGATTATTCAAGAAGCTTTTTTGTGGTCAAATGAGGTTTTGAAGATGGTTCAACTTCCAAGGTAAAATCCATATGTAAGCCGACACGGTCAGAGAAAAATGTTTTATGAGTTTTTAGATACATTGTATCTTACCTAATATGATCTGGATCATTCATATCTCAGATCTAGGGTTTTTTTAAAGTCTGTGGAAGTAAATCTATATATTGGAAAGTTGAAGAAGGAATTATAGAGATGATTGTGAATTGCAGAAGGATTCAGTGACAAAGAAAGTGAAGTAATCAAGTGTGATAAAGCTGTGGAAGAGTATATTGTGTGGAAAATAATTTCATAGCTTAATAGGGTGTGATCACTTTATCTGTTGTTTTCTAACAATTGTAACAGTGAAATCTCTTAATGGGGTGGATCCTAACATATCTTTGTTTTAAATCCTGTAACAAGGTGGCATTGGAATTGAATGTTCTAAGTCCTCTAACAAGGATGATCCTAACAGGGAAAAGATCCTAATAGATCTAAAGGCAAATCCCTTAACCGGGTGGCACCTAACAGTGTTGTTGAAACCTTTAACAGGGTAAGCTCCTAATAGGGCGTATTCTAGAAGAGTACAAATTTTGTGGGTACCAACTCACACCGTGGTTTTTTCCCATTTGGGTTTCCATAAGTAAAATATGGTGTTTACATTGTGTGATTGATTACTTGTGGATGCATGCTTTGAAAGTTTTATTTATACTATTTGATGTTGAATGTTTTGGGGGATAAAGTTTAAAGAAGTTTAAATTAGTGAATTTGTTGATTACTGATTCACCCCTCCCCTCTCAGTAATCATACTTGTATTAACAGCTGATTGTATTGAATTTAGTCAATTTGTTCAAGATTTAGTAGATAGATCTCTTATTTTCTTAACAATGGATATTACTCTTTTTATTGATATAAAAATTATAACTTAGCATATCTCTTTCCTATTATGTTGTTCTTCATCATGTAATATTAATAGCTTACATCAGTGGGAGATTTTTGTTTTGCATGATGTTCATTGTGAGAAACATAATAGGTATTCTCTTATATTTCCACTTGGGGGGCAAGGTCTCTCTCTATATTATTTATTTATCCTTCTAAAGGATCCATTATCTCTTTGTTGGCTGGATATTTTATACTAAGATGTCCTTTCATACATGGAATTTTTATTTAAGAATCTTTCTCTTTACGAGATTGATATTATTTTTTACAAATTTTTCCTTGCTTGGAAGTGTATATCTCTTGTAATGTATTTTCCCACTAAGTTTATCTCTTTGTGGGTTTGCATCATTTATAGTACATTCTTTATTGCATGAGATTCTTTATTTCATGAAAGGATTGGTTATCTTTGTTAACAATTTTTTCATACTTCAAAGAGCATGTCTATTATAAATGATCTTCCGCCTAGCGAGTGTATGGTGTTTCTTCCTTTATAAAAGATCCATTATCCATTTATTGACTTGTTTATTTTATAACATGATGTACTTTCTTGCATGGATTTTTTTGTCTTACATTAGAATCTTCTCTTTTCGGGATATTTACATCCTTCTTTGCAACTTATTCTTGTTTGAAAGTGCATGCCTATTATAAAAGATCTATCATTTAGGATTTATAATGTGTTATGTTTTTATCCTTGTGTTCAACCTTGGGGTTAAAGGTCTCATTTTCTTATTTCCCTTTCTAAGGATCCACTTTCCTTGGTATAGTGGCATTCATTTATCATGTGATATTTTTTTCTTTTATGGAATTATTTGTTTTGATTCAATATTCTCCCTTATGCAAGAGGTGTGAATCCTTTATCACAACATCTTCCTTATTAGTAAAAATATGTTCATCCTAAAAAAATACCCTTAGTTGGGAGATTAAAGTGTGTCATCCTTTATCGAGAATCCATTTTTTGCCTAGCAATAGGGGTTTAAAAAGGGTACATTCTTGTTTTCCTCCCCTCTTTGTCTTGGAGATGTTATCGTTGTTCAATAAATCCTCTTGAAGGTAGACATATTTTAGTCAAGATCTCTTCCTTTTAAGGCTCTCTTACCACTTGAGGATATCCTTTCACCATTATCTATTCCTTGGCTGACAAGAGGCTTCCCTCTTTATTAAGGTTATGATATACATTCTTGTTTTAAGGATATCTCCTTGTTGTTGGAAGTAGATATCCTTGTTCTCTTTTCTTCATGATGCCACCATAGTCCTATGTTGCCATCATAAGGAGGGATCCATGTATATGACCTCCTTATACATTATGCATCTTCTATTATTCCTTTTACTTATTGCTTTTATGGATCCACATGGAGAATATGATTTATGTAAGATTGATCACCGTTGTCCTATGCGCAAAATTTCAATGCCGCCCTTTGCAGAATTTTTTCAAGGCAGAATTGACTAGAATAACACAAATTTTTAGACCATCTATCCTCATTATCTCTCTCCTTAGGATGAGTATAACTAGCATAATACAACCTGCTAGCCTTTATACTCTTTTCTCCTCTTCTCTCCCATGGATCACCTAGCATAACACAACTTGCTAGATTGTTAGATTCATGGTTTCTCTCTATTCTTTCCATGCTCTCATAGCTTTTCTATTTGGATGGATCATGGAGTTTTGTTTGTCCTTGGTGTATGTTCTTTCTCTTTCCATGTGATCACTTGTGCTCTTGAAATAGCTTTCCAAACACGATGCTAGTGGATGGGACATTTTCTCGATCAAGGTCTCTTTGATTAGTTGATTTAGAGTTTTGTTTTTAGTACTAACCCTTTTGTTTGTGTCTTTTGTCTTTTCTTTTTGTTTTTTCCCTTATGCATTGTTGTTTGAGTTGAGATCCTTCATTTGGGGGCTTATGTCCTTGAAATTAGTGGTTTCTTATCTCTTCAAAATTTTCCCATGATTAGTTCTATCTCCCTGTCTCTCTTCTTCTCTCTTGTCTCCTTTACTGTGGGCATGAGCTTGTCTCATACTCCCACTAAAGTGGTGGCTAAATGTGCGTCGTATATTGTAAGAACCTAACATGTGTGTATAATATCATGATTATTTAGCACCCACCTTAGTATGTTTTCATAGTAGGACTTCATATGATGCTTAATGGACACCTAAATTCAAATATAAGTCCTCTATCATCTCAATATTGTTCAAAATTGAGGTAACCTCTTATTTCTAAGTGTGCTCACCAATTTTTTTCCTCAAATCCAATAATTTATTTCATCACCTAGGCCCTATGTTACCATTTGTGGCCTTTGTGTTCTATCTTGATCTCATAATCTATTGTACCTTGTAATTTTGCATCCCCTAATTGTCTGGGTCATGTGGTCCTGATTTGAGCTCCAATTGAGTGCAACATAATTCCTAGGGAATTGTGCTCTTGGGAACATAAATCCCAATGTGTTTCATTCCCTAAAGATTAGGCTTAAATTAGAATCGGGGTCCCATCTCGGTGATTTAGTGGGGTATTTGGATTTATGGTTGGCCTGCTTGATTTTTAACCCCCGTTATATTGTGAGAGGTATATAAACAACCTATCTCTCCTCATTTTGGTAACAAGGATTAATATTGGGAATCTAATTTAAAGTATTCAAGTTCAAGGTGTTAAGGAAAGAATCCAAGCATTCAAGATCTAGATTTCTTCTGAAGTATTCAAGGTGTTCTTCTCTATGGATCAAGCTTCTTTCTCTCATTACAAGCCAATTAAAGGAGTTTTCTATCAAGTAAGGGGATAAACACACATCTACATTAGTCCAAGTCTTATTTCTTCTTCTCAACTAAGCACTATGGAAAACTACAACATCTATCACATAAGGTTTTGTCTTTCATGATTTTCTTTTGGGTTTTTATGTTAAGTAAAATTTATTGCATCAACATATGTGATCACATTCAAAGAAGCATTTTGCATTTCCAAGGTATGAAATATATATTTTTTTTAATCTAGCCTCTGCTATATGATAACACGCTTTCATTTCAAGGTTGATTCCAAACAGAGGTTCGACTAAGGTAAACCCCTTTATCCAACCTTCTTCCCTATTTTTTGTGTGTAGGTATAGGTGGTGTAGATGTTGGAACTATTCTAGAAAGTTTGAGACCTGTCAAAGCAACTGTGAGAATTTCGGGAAAAAACACTAAGAACATAGCAAAAAGTTGCAAACTATATCTGGGAACACAATGCCCAATTCATTGCAATACCACAAAAAATCACTTCAAATTTAAATTATAGGTAAGTACAACCTTTTGAATCCCATAAAAGTCATTACAACTGTTTATCTACTTTATGTCAATTTGTACTTCCTGAATCTTGTCAATTTTTCTTATTTAGGCTTTTCTTTTGCATCATCGTATCATATTATTCAATCAAAATCCCTAATCGGAGAAGGATCATTGGCCCACTTAGATCTTAAGTCAAGTTGGGTGGTCCCACAATACTGTGTCCCACTTTTTGGCCAACTTTGACACTGAAACAAACATTCTAAAAAACTTCACTTTCAAACACATATTGCTGCAAAACTATTAAGAATTTGAAGATGATGTAAAATAGTTACTTTTAGAATTTTTTTTCTAGTTTCTAAATATATTTTTTAAAAAAAAATTGGAATTGATTTGTATGCATTTTTCCTTCTCCTTCAAAAAGTGGTTTGTATGAAAAATCAAGATTTTGAAAGAGTGACAGTCATTCAGATCGCCATAACTTTTTTTTTCAAAAATGATAATGAAAAAATTATTTTGATATTAGGTTTTTAACACCAATACCTAGAGGATCCAATTGGTTTCGTTCAATTTGGTTCAAAATTGTATAGTTTATTGAGTTATGAAGTGACATTAACTGTAATTTAGACATAGGTTCTTTCGGATTGCTCTAACTTGATCTTTACATATCTAAATTCATTTTTTATTTTTTTGATAGAATGATATCATAAATACCTATTTTCTACATTTTTCATTAAAAAAAATTCCTAATTTACTATTTTTCCCGAAGCGTCAAAGAGAGAGGTTGCTAAATGGCCAGACAACCTATCTTTAATTAAACTAAAAATAGAAAGTCACAATGAACTAAATATATATTTAAATTATAGTCATTGTAAATCTTGTTCAGAGTAGCGTAATATGGTTTTTTTTTTTTGTTTCATTAGATTGTCTTATTTGGCACTTGATTGACACCTCAAAAGGGTAGAATTCTACATAATTATATTATCCTTAGCCAAAAAAATCATTTTTATCTCCTTCAAACGAAGGGGTTAAAAGGGATTTGTGTGAAGGCTCCTTCGCACAAACATCCCCTAGAAAAATTATGACGAAAAGGACACCGTCAAATTTACTAGGTGTGTTCGCCCGAACTAGGTCGATCGGTTTTATTTTTTTGGTCACGACTTTTCATTTGGGTATAAATAAAAGTATTTTTTTTCTTTATTTTGAGAAACATAAATTCATTTAATTCGTTGTTTTTTAATAGAAACATAGGCAAGTTGATATATATGCAATTTTTTTTACCTCTGGCAATTTTTTTGAAGTCATTTTTTTTAAGAATGGAGATGCAAAACAAGAAGGGAAGACAATGTGAATCTGCAAGGAAAAGGTCACCTGGTAGAGAACATAAAAATCACGAAGCTTCATTGGCATATTATTATAAAACTAAAGAAGGTATGCATCTCTAATTTCACATGCTTGAGTTTTAGATGTCTTTTTTAGTTTTCTCTACTTTTTTCTAATTTGATTCATTTTTGTGCATGTAGCTCACAATCAAATAGTTCAAGATGAAGGAGAAGCTTAGGCGGGACGGTCAACCCAAGTCTAAGAAATGGATGTTGGAGAAGGGTCAAGATCACTCCCTACTGAAGCTCAAGAAATGGAAGTTGGAGGGTTAGGATGATCACTTTCTCCTACTGGTATGGATGAACATATAAATATATCTCAAACTATAAAGAAAATAATTAATTATAGAAACCTATATCATTTACTTACAATGGATGTAGAGAAATTGAGATCACTTATTGATGTTCAACTCTTAAGTCTCTCTAAGAAGATGTTAAGTCTCTCTAAGAAGATGTCAATGAATAAGATAACAAGGGAAATAATGGCTCAATTTGATAATCTTAAAACACTTGAACAAGCTCAATTGCTTTCAATTGTACTTATACAAAAAAACATGCAAGGGCCATTAAAATTGTTGGGTGTAGACACAACATCAAAAAAGAGAAAAATTTCTAACATGTAAAGTGATACTATTAAAAATGTTACGAAAGGTTTGATATTTTTAGGGAAGCGATCTCCATCTAAAGATAAGGACATTACAAGAAGAGTGATGTTGACATCCATTGTAGGTAACACTATGCCCCAAAACAGATAAATATGTTCACTTTTATCTAAGATTGATTTTAGTAGGAAAACAATATCAAGATATGTTAAGAGGAGAATGCTTTTGAATGATAGCGCAAGAAGAGTGATGTTGATATCCATTAGTGTTACCTATCCAATGGTGATAGTGTTACCTACAAGTGATGATAGCACAAGAAGAGTGGTGTTGACATTACAAGAATAGTGATGTTGACATCCATTGTAGGTAACACTATGCCCCGAAACAGATAAATATGTTCACTTTTATCTAAGATTGTTTTTAGTAGGAAAAAAATATCAAGATATGTTAAGAGGAGAATGCTTTTGAATGATAGCACCGTGGAAGGCAATTGGGAAATTATGTGTAGAGATCCTCGTTCTGATAGGATTGAGGAGGGAATAAAGAATTTTATCACATCATTTTGGAATGGTAATACTCGTTCTTCATCAAACAGTAAAGATGTTATCAGACACAGGATTAGAGCTAATGAATATGAACATCATACAAAACATTGGTTGGAAACAATGCAACATGAAATGTATGTGTCATTTTGTAGTTCAAATCCTAATATAAATATTGGGAAAACATTGTTTGAAAGATTGAAGCCATATTGTGGGAGGACAAACAAAGTATTTGAAACTTGTTGTTGACATTATCATATCAAATTTGATCTCCACTATCAGGTTTTCCAAAAAAATGTAGAAGACAATTATGGTTTTCAAAATGCTCCTCCTATTAGACAAAATGAGTTCATCACATCTATTTTATGTGACAAAAGAGCTGATGTAGCTGGTCAAAATAAATTGCATAAAAGAAATATGTGAAACATGTGTTGATTTGGCTCTTTTCCCTTTGAAAAATGAAGACATTGATGTGACAAAGATGGTAAACTGTGAGAGTTACAAATATGTAAGGAATGAAACAAAATTTTGGAAAGAATACAAAAGGTTAGAATATGTTTAAGAGGAGATAACTATTTGTGGAGAAATTTGAAAAATTGATTCCACTCTACATTCATCATGCTTTTGTTTGTAAAGTGGCAAGCACAACAATTCCAAACACTGAGAGACAATTTATCACTTGGAACTATTCTATCGGTTGTTAATTTTTCAAAAAACTATTCCTTTGTTCATCAAAAGGTCATTCAATCATAATATTATTTTTTAGAGAAGATTAATATTATGGTACAAGTGTGTTATAGACATGCATAGTTAGATTTGGATGATTTTCAGAGCACATTTAAAGCATGGGTCATCAAGAAAGAATATCACTTTTATATAAGTGATGATAAAGAGAATGATATTCATTATGTGGAACACTTCTTTAAGAAGTTTTTTGCAAATTTGAAAGAAATGGGCATAAAAATTGTTAAACATTATGTTTGGTCAGATGGATGTGCGACACAATTTTAAATCATCCAGACCATTTTATGCACTATGTAGATATCATCGTAATGAAAAAATACCACATGTGTGGAGTTTCTTTGAGAGTGGACATGGAAAAGGTGAACATAATGGTTTGGAGCTTGCATCAAACGTGCTCTACGAAAGTATCAAATGAATTATCAAGGAGTTCATATAAAAGATGCACATGATGTTATTGAATGGTGTAAGGCACATTTCACACCAAACGAGGCTAGCACATCATCAAGAATGAGTCAAGCGGTACCACATAGAGTATTTTGGGAGATAATAGGTATGCACTTGTCTAAATTATACATGTGATATATATATATATATATATATATATATATATATATATTCTTGTTTAAATTTTACATCCTATATTTAAATTTTAAAAATAAAATTCGTAATTTTTCCCCTTTTTATGTTATATATATGTGTTTAGGTGTGGATAGAAAAACTATGCATGGTTGCAAGAGGATAGAGAAGACATGATCTTTGCATTCAACTATGAGTACAAATTGTTGAAATTAGACATTAAACACTAGAGAGTACTCATGTTTGTGTTGTCACTACGTTGCTAAAAACTATGAGGAATGCATCAATCAAAAACGTGGATATGTAGGTGCATGGAATTGGGTGCCACTTGTTGTTACTGATACAATTGATGGAGTTGAAGATGAAAACTTTGATGATATTCCTTTGATTTCTACTAATTATGACCATATTTTAGGATTGGTCAAAATTGGTAAGAATAATAAGTTAAGTTACACATACACATGTATATATCTAGATCTAGTTTGAAGTAAGTACTTACTCTCATGTATACATTTGTTGTGCAGGAGATGTCTTTGTAGTGATTGTAGAGCCTGGAAATGTAGAATGGGGTAGTTACTATTTATTGTGTTGTGCTGCAGAGAGGATGAAGTTAATTGAACCTGAAGAAAGCAATGGAATTTTGTCCCCCATAGGTTTGCATGCTCTAGATCTATATTGAATTTTGTTGAATATTTATATATATATATATATATATATATATATATA
>MU228196.1:1070331-1126057 GCA_018584345.1 Thuja plicata | reverse complement strand
TTAGAGGGAACATATTTCAAACAATTAAAAATAGTCCAACATGGGATTCACTTTGTTGATTATAAACCTGATAATAAGGTGTTTCAATATAGCCACCTAGTAGTTGCTACCTCCCTTTGTCTCCATGTAGTTAAATCTCAATGGGACGTTGTAAGTGGAGACTAGATAGTGAGGATCAAGAGACAAAGGGAGGTAGCAAAACATATGATTATACTTGGATTATTTGTTGATATACGTAACTATATGATGGATATGCTTGATTATTTGTTGAGATTAAATACATGTGTTATATATGTTTCTTGATTATTGCTTGTATTCAATTGATGTCAAATAGGTGTTAAGATTAAATACATGTGTGTTATATATGTTACTTGAGTTTTGCTTGATTTATATATTTTGCTTTCAATATACATGTTACTTGATATATGTTACTTCCAATCTATATGTTACTTGATTAAATTACTTGATTATTGCTCAAGTATTATATATGTTAATTGATTATACATGTGTTATATATTTTACTTGATATACTTGTATATATTTTTTGTTGTCAAATAGGTGTTAAGATCAAATATTCTTTTATAATATTATACATGAACATTATATATGTTACTTGATTATTTCTTGTATTCAATCGATATCAAATACCTGTGTTAAGATTAAAGATTAAAGACACTTAAACATATGATGGGTATACTTGATTATTGCTTGATTTATATATGTTACTTTCAATATACATGTTACTTGATTTATATATGTTACTTTCAATCTATATGCTTCTTGATTTTTTGTTATGATTATTGCTTGTATTCAATTTATGTCAAATAGGTGTTAAGATTAAATATGTATATGTAATCAAATCAAAACATCTATGTATAATCATCTAATCAAATCATATTCATATAATCAAACATAAACACATGTATAAATCATCTAGATGCCAATCATAAATCTATATAATGTCAAATCATAAATGTAACACATAAATCGTCTAGATGTCAACCATAAACACATAAATAATCTATGCACGCGTCCAGAGTATTATAGAAATCGGCTAGATATATTTAAAATCATAAATGTAACACATAAATATCAAACATATAATAATGAAATGTATAATAAGTCTCAAATTAAAGATTTGCAACATGTCCTAAACTAGGGAGTCATCTAGACGCATACAAATAGAGCGACCCTCTGACTGAGTGTCATGAGCATCCTCTAGTTGTGAAGCAACAACTGACCCCTGCAAATTTAGTACAATCATGAGCATCCTCTAGTTGTGAAGCAACAACTGAATCCTAAAAATTTAGTACAATAATTGGTTATATACACATATATAATTATGTAAAGTATTTAAATATATATAAATACACTTACATGTACACACACATTTAAAAGTATATTTAAAACTTACCTGACCACTAGTAGGTGTCGCATCCACCAAATCTCTCATGCAAACATGCTCTGAGCCCACACTGGAGGTAATATGCTCTATTAACTGTTCCTACAAAATATTATACATCTAGAGACATCAATACACGTGACTATAATTAAGTGTTCACTATAAAATAAAAAATTAATAAGTGTACATTGATGTTAAAAATAAATCAAATTAAATACCTAGGTCTAAGGAGCAAAAGGATCATTAGCGCACACCAGCGTATCATTGACAGAAGCTGCCTCACCCGCACAATCTCTGATCCTAAACCTCTTTAGTAATGAGGAGTGTAGGGAGGTGTGTAGCTAAGAGGGGAGTGGTGTAGAGTTAGAACTTGGATGCAATAACATATCCATATAGGATCCTATAGAAGTGCCAATGTCGACCTGACTCAACCCTCACAACTTCTCTTTAAATGCCTCTAGGCCCTCAGCTGTGATGCAGACATCTCCAACTAGTATCCCTACCTTTGCAATTGCGGAGTGATATGTGGGTGTCGAGTGTTGTGCAAAGTGTTGTGAACTGTGTTGTGTATGACTCGATGATGTGTCCTTGGTCAATGGAACTACATGGCCATGCACAACTCTGATGAAATATATGAAATACTATACTTGTATCCTCTGCAAGTCTACAATATAGGAATATGACTACGACATATCCTCCAAAAAATAAAGTGCTAAATCCAAGTGACTCTGTTGTCCAGAAAGTGCTTGTATCTCATCTAGCATAGGAAGACTTGGAGCTCTATATGCCTCATGTCTCGAGCCTGTAGTACTAGATGATGCCTCAAAAGACTATCTCGTTCGGCTCGGTCTAGTCAAAATATATCTGTTGAGTGTGTCAGAAGTAATGGTTGTGGCTATAGATGCAATCTTCCATATACTGTCAACTACTTCCCTATGTGAAGCAATGATAACTCTATCGGTGGTAGCAACCATCTCTGGTGCCACTGCCAGATTCCTCTACCCAACAAACTATCTATGAGTAGGTACAAATCAATCATCCTTATGATACTTATCATGATCAGCAACTTTGTTGCGCTCCTAACCAAATATCTAGGAAGATCTAGATAGTTGACGTTGAGACCCAAATGGATCTCAGTGTACAATTGCTAGGGAAAATATAATGGAATCTGGTCATTGTTAGGATACTGACCATATGTTGCAAGGAATCAAGGGTATATCATGAAAGCTATCTAAGGAATGATGCATCGTGTAACCTGATATACCCTCACCTTGGCCTTCCCATAATAATGCAGGAAGACCTCTCGTTTGATGATCTCCTTAGAGACATGACTTTGGACCGTCTCTAAGGATACATTGCCCAAGACCTCATCTCTCAACTCTTGAAAATTTGTCAAAATAACCTATGGTTTAAATTAAGAATGAGATCTCAACCTCGCAGTCAAATCCTCAAGAATCCTAAGTATAGTAGTACAAATATCTCTGTACAAACCCTCCTCAAATCTACTAATGGACTCTCGCAGTCAGTCCATCTCTGTGCGAGAAGTCTGAAATATGGTCACAATATTTGGAATGCAAGGCACAACAGGGTGTGCACCAACATTAGGTGCCAAACCCTCAGGTGCATCAGTTTTCAAATGCCGAACTCTTTTAGGCATTTTTATGTATGTGTGTTTATTTCAGTTGATCCTGAGGATATTTATGTATTGCATTTAATTATGTTATGAATCCATTGCTAGTGTATTATATCTCATGTTTATATGTGATTTATGGTTATCTAATGTTGCTTATGTATATGTTAGGATTTCATTTCGATTAATGGTTTTCTGACAATACTCACCCTAGATTTATATGCACATGGATCATTGTATTTTGTACTTTACTGTTTGATGTGCTTGGTATGGTATGGGACAGAGTCGTAGTTAATTGCTTTGGCCAGATCCACACAATAACCTAGTCTCAATCATTGTTTGTCATATTATATATGTGTGTGTGTGTGTGTGATGACAGGTTTGTAGGTACCGGGCTACGTCTTCCCTGAATTGGCAGGAGTGAGCGTGCCCTATCACAATAATCTCAATGGTAAGAGAGGGGAGATAGTTTTCAGGTACAAATCCTACCCTAAACCTAATTGTCTGAAGTATTGGACAAGTATCTGTTTGACTACCCTACCCAAACTCGTCTAGTTGATGTGAATTCGTGGATCCCATCCTTGTTTGTGTTTGATGATTGATTTTGTAGATTTCAGTTGAATGCATTGATATTGTGTGTTATATCATGTTATTTATTTAATTGAATATAGTTGGAACTAATTATTAAATATAGGGTATTTAATTAATTAAAAATTAAATTAAATACCTATATTTAATTGAAAAGTTAATTAAAGTGCAATTATTGAATATTAATATTTAATTTATTATTTAATTGAGAATTAGAGTAAATATGCTTTTATGCTTTATTAAATAATTAAATATTAAGTTGCATGGATTATTATGATTTAAATATTTAATTTATTTAATTTAATATTTTATTAATTAAATGTGCATGATTTTGTTGAAAAAGTATTTTCAAACTCAAATATTTCAACTTGATTTTAGGATTCAAAGTTCAGTTGTGGAATTAAGAGATATTTTAATTATTTAATTGTGATTTTCTTTCAATTTCAAGGGGAGTCTTTTTAGGGATTGACTGAGTGTGTTGTCATGAGGGTTTGCATGTTTAGGGGAAATTGAATTCCTTTAGGAGGGAATTGGGGTTCATTTTTGGATTAACAGGTTTTGGAGATTTGGAGAGAGCTTTGTGTGTTCTTGGCTTTGTGGAGAATTGAGGGTTTTTTATGGTTGCATGTTGGATTGGAGATTTGTGTGATTTCGTGGTTTGCATGTGCTTGGATCTTCACGGTTTCAGATCTGTGGTTGAATTCATTCTTGGAGGATTCAGGGTTCTACAATCTTCAAAGGCATTATTTTTAGTTTCTTGCATTGGATCTAAGGTAGGGTTTGTAATCCATTTGTTGATTTCAGTTTTGTAATTGTATGGTTTCTTGTGTTTGAATAGTTGCATGTGTATTCATTATGGTTAGTAGGCGTTTATTTGAGTTTCTGTGATTTGGGATTTTTAGAAAACCCTTAGATCTGATATTTTCATTA
Source organism: Thuja plicata (assembly GCA_018584345.1). Classification (NCBI taxonomy): domain Eukaryota; kingdom Viridiplantae; phylum Streptophyta; class Pinopsida; order Cupressales; family Cupressaceae; genus Thuja; species Thuja plicata. The sequence goes on along the minus strand of MU228196.1, from coordinate 1,121,507 downwards.
TTTATTATTACTTGGCATAGTACAATTATGCTGTCCAATTTTCATACGAAAATTCATTGTATAACTCCTAGAAAATGATAAATTAAATTGCCTATAGTTAGAACTATAGAGGAAGGAAAAATTAATCTCCTTTAGAATTTAATCTTTTAGGAAAAACAATATTTTTATTTTGAGAAATTAAATGGTTGAAGAAAAAACCTCTCTGTAAAAAAAATACAGAGAATTCAAATTACACCAGTCAATAAAAAATGATGAGAAAGGCCAAAAAAATAGAAAAGACAAAAGAAAAGAAAGTCTTTTAAATATTCCATTTTCGGAATTTCAATTAATAAAAAAAATAAAAAAAATCAAACTGTTTTATCATTTCTGAAATTTGTTTAAAAAATTTTAAAAAAAAAAAATTTATTAAACAAAGATTTGATAGGGCAGGTGGGGGCCACCACTTCCACCGCCCCTAAGGGCGCGGGGTCGGCCGCTGGCACGGCAGCCAAGGTGTCGACCGGGCCGAGCCACCCGCGGCCCTTCCTTAAAGGAAGGAGCCTGTGGGGCTGTGAATGGTAGGGTGGGGTCCACGAGACCCCCCAAAATTTGTATTTTGTTTTTATTTAAATTTTTATTTTTTTTAATTTATTATTATTAAAATTTAATTAATTTAAAAGTTTTTATATGATATTTAGTATTTGTTTTTAATTAAATTTTAATAAATTTAAAATTTAGTTATATGATTATTTAATAATTAGTTGTAATTAAATTTCATAATTTAGTTTATAAAAATTTAAAATTAACTTTAGATAAAGTTAAAGTTATTTTTTAATGTGATTTAATTTTTGAAATTATGGTTGTTGAAAATTAGTTTAATTTAATATCATTTAGTTGAAATATTAAATTAAAGAAGTTTATTTTAAATTATGGAATGTGAATTAATTGGGGATTAAATTTTTGTAAAATTAATTAATATTATTATTAATTTATAATAAGGAGGGTTTATTTTTTTATCCTTTTAATAAATGAACTATTATTAATCAACGAAGTCTATGGTGTAAACTAGTTGATAATATAGGTATTATTGGGCAACTTTTGTTAATGCTTATGTTGCACCTAGGATTCTGTAATTTTGTAATTATAGTTGTAACTGGTAATTATTCCGTAGGTTCATTTATATGTTGATTTTATAAATAAATCTATAGGATATGTTAACGCTCATCAACATCGAATATTTAATTATTCCTAGATATTAATTTTAATGGATGAATGAATTTGCATAAACTAGGATGTTATAAATTCATGTATCCCAACGTTAACACTGTGATTAATTAGTGAATTATGAATATGCATTTATTATGCCATGATGTGTTTTGAGTGCGTGATGAAATGAATTACATATTCTTTTATGTTATCATGTTTTCGGGTATCTGTTGTGTTAGATGACCTTTAGGACATAAATCCAGAGGTTTTGGGGTTTTAATTTCTGCATGGTATCTTATGTGATGTCAATTCGTGTTTTATGATGTCATGGTCCTGATTTATTATACCCAACCTGATTCAATTATGATGTGCTTTATGGTCTTGTGAGGGTACTGTGGTTACTGTATGGTTATTTGAGAACCTATGTGCTCCTAAATGGGCAGGATGTGATTTGTGGTTATGTATATCTTCATGTGTTGATTATGAGCCTAGGTAGGTTAACTAAGTGTATAGAAAGGAAGTGGCTTGCAATGGGTCCAAGGCCCTAAGCAGTTACTAGGGTACCCCATTGGCAAGTTACTTAATAAGTGGTAATGTGAAACATTAAAGGGGTTTAAACTGAACTAATAAGATGTCTGAGTCTCTACCCATGCCTTGAGTGTTGTTGCATGATAGGATGGGAGTTGGGACCCTTGTCTTCACGAAAGGACTACTGAGCCACATAGTGTCACTTGGAGGCCAGAGTCAAGAGCTACTACTAGGGTTACCTTCAAGGTTAGGCTTATGTGATGACACTTCCCTATATATAGCTTAGGTTATCCTGCGTGTGTTGGTTACCTCTGGTATTGTTTACTGTTCCTTATTGTATCTTTATAAACTTCTAGGATCTTCCTATGCATTGAGTATGATGTCATGTATACCTTGGTGTTTTCCTTCTTGTTGTGTACCTTGTGTGAGTGGGCCTGTTACTATCTCCCCAGCACGGTGGAATGGACCTTTGATTCCACATGGTCGGGTGGTAGCGATTATTATTACCATTGAGATCCGACAGTTCTTCTTCGTTCTTGGATGATCCTTGTTGCAGTTTCATCTTCTTAGTCTTTTTGGAGACTTGTGCAGTTACATGAGTTGTATATTTGTACCAAATGTGGATATTGGTTATCATCCTTTGGAGGATGCATTGTATTGTTTATTATGTATTATTACATACCCTGCGACTTGTGCAGTGGATGTTGATTAGGTAGTATACCTTTAGTATCAGATGTATATGTAATCTTTTATTATGACATGTATGTTATTGGATTCAGTTAATGTATCCTTCATGTTAGATCTTTGTAATCATTATTCATAGATTATTTTACTTAAGTAATTCTACGTCAAGGAACCCTTGAGAAATATTATCTATGTTGTGGTGTACTTACGTGTATTTCATGTACTTCATTGTGTTGATTCTGCATTGTTATCATTACTGTTTGTAAATATTTAAGAGAAAAAAAAATGTTCGGTAAACTTAGTGTCATGTTTAGGTTAAGTTCTCCTGGGTTCCCTGGCGGGGCCTTACACTTGCTATTAGAGCCCACGTTTCTACACTGGGAGCTTTGGGAAATATGTATGCCCATTAGTTGTCTTTTGGTTTTAAAACTTGAAACAAACATAGACATAAAACTCTAATGTATTTAAAACCATTGCTTTGTGATTATTTGATTTCTTTTGATGTTATTGGTTTTGATGTTAGTTCTAAGTTGTGGTTTGGTTGTTTGGTTGATTTAGGAATCATGCCTGAAACTAGAGTTGCTAGGGGTCATGGCAGAGGCAAAAATAGTGGTCGTGGAAGGGGCAGGGATCACAATCCCTCCATGAGTGTCAGTCAGGATAGTGCTCATCAGCACAGTAGAGATGAGAAGAGGGATGAGCGTCGGGCTGAGTCTAGAGAGCCATACATTAGGTAGTTGTTGCAGGAGTTACTGAACTGTATTCCTGAGTAGGGTAGAGTGGAGAGGGAGAGATCTAGGAGCTCTCCAAGGAGGACTGTTATAGTGGATCCTGAGGTTGTGGTAGAAAACCACATGAGATATCTCATGTGAGTGCCACCTACTCCCTTTGATGGGAAAGGAACAGGGTTCGAAGCTGAGACTTGGCTTGTAGCCTTAGAGAGGATCTTCACAAAGCACCCCTTTAGTAGCAATACTAAAGCTAGGTATGTTGTGATGCAGTTGTCACACTTTGTAGCTATATGGTGGAAGATCGAGGAGGATAAGTTGGGTCTTCAGATGGACACAGTTACATGGGAACTCTTCCTTGAGCACTTTAGAGAGAGATTCCTCTCTAATCAGTGGAGACAGTAGAGGGCTGATGAGTTCCATAACTTGAGGCAGTTGACCCTATCAGTGGTTGAGTATGAACGTCGATTCTTCGAGCTCAAACAGTATGCTAGATATGGTCAGGATTCGGCACTTATGATTCAACACTTTGTTAGGGGGATGAATTAATGCATTGTTGGGGAGGTTAGACTCTTTGAGCCTACATCCCTCAGGGAGGCAGTTATCAAAGCTACCCTTGTAGAGGAAAACCTAGCATTGGGTCATGGTGGTCATTCAGGAGTGCAGTCTAGAGCACCTACTTATGTTGTCAGAGGTAATCATTCTCAGGGAGCTAGGAATTCAAGAGGTCCTTCTACCATTCCAAATGATAATCAGTCTTAGTATCAAGGAGGAAACAATCCTTCTTCTTTTAGTGGTCCTCGAATTAGGAACTTTCATGACATCCAGCGCAGCAAGCACAATCGGCCAGTTCATCCAGCACAGAGTGTGTATAAGGATGTTAGTGGGGGCAGTGTTCAGCAGTCTAGAGCACCTTCAGTTAGAGAAGGTGGCAGCATAGGAGCTTGCTTTACTTGTGGGTAGTTTGGACATTTTGCTGTCAATTATCCTCAGCGTGCACCGCAGTCCTTAGGACAGAGACCAGTAGCTTCTGAGCCTATAGTTGGAAATGGTTGTATGTCTCATAGAGCGTATGTAGTGTTTGATCATCCTCCACTTGTGTACCATGCTCCTATGAGTGGGGCTACGAGTAGAGGTCCAACAGCTGGTTTTTGAATTCCTACAGTGGGGAATGATCCTCGGTGTTCCAATCAGAGACCTGGGAAGGGCCCTTTGGGACCCACACTTTGAGTCTTTTAGGACTTGGATAGATGTTTTGTGATGAGAGATTCATTTCTCTATCTTTGTTGTAGGCTTCCAGGAGTAAGCCTAGTTTTAGGGGAGGAGGATGTAATACCCACCTCTTAGTTTTCTTTTCAGTTTTTGAATGCCGAACTCTTTTAGGCATTTTTATATATGTGTGTTTATTTCAATTGATCCTGAGGATATTTATGTATTGCATTTAATTATGTTATGAATCCATTGCTAGTGTATTATATCTCCTGTTTATATATGATTTATGGTTATTTAATGATGCTTATGTATATGTTAGGATTTCATTTTGATTAATGGTTTTCTGACAATACTAACCCTAGATTTATATGCACATGGATCACTGTATGTTGTACTTTACTATTTGACGTGCTTGGTATGGTATGGGACAGAGACGTAGTTACTTACTTCGGTGAGATCCACACGATAACCTAGTCTCAGCCATTGTTTGTCATATATATATATATATATATACTCATCTTTGTGATGACAGGTTTGCAGGTACCGGGCTACGTCTTCCTTGAATTGGCAGGAGCGAGTGTGCCCTATTGCAATAATCTCAATGGTAGGAGAGGGGAGATAGTTTTCAGGTCCAAATCCTACCCTAAACCTAATTGCCCGAAGTATTGGACAAGTATCCATTTGACTACCCTACCTGAATTTGTCTAGTTGACGTGAATTCATGGATCCCATCCTTGTTTGTGTTTGATGATTGATTTTGTAGATTTCAGTTGAATGCATTGATATTGTGTGTTATATCATATTATTTATTTAATTGAATATAGTTGGAATTAATTATTAAATATAGGGTATTTAATTAATTAAAAATTAAATTAAATACCTATATTTAATTGAAAAGTTAATTAAAGTGTAATTATTGAATATTAATATTTAATTGAAAATTGGAGTAAATATGCTTTTATGCTTTATTAAATAATTAACTATTAAGTCGCATGGATTATTGTGATTTAAATATTTAATTTATTTAATTTAATATTTTATTAATTACATGTGCATGATTTTGTTGAAAAAGTATTTTCAAACTCAAAGATTTCAACTTGATTTTACGATTCAAAGTTCAGTTGTGGAATTAAGAGATATTTTAATTATTTAATTGTGATTTTCTTTCAATTTTAAGGGGAGTATTTTTAGGGATTGACTGAGTGTGTTGTCATGAGGGTTTGCATGTTTAGGGGAAATTGAATTCCTTTAGGAGGGAATTGGGGTTTATTTTGGGATTAACAGGTTTTGGAGATTTGGAGAGAGCTTTGTGTGTTCTTGGCTTTGTGGAGAATTGAGGATTTTTTGTGGTTGCATGTTGGATTGAAGATTTGTGTGATTTCATGGTTTGCATGTGCTTGGATCTTTGTGGTTTCAGATCTGTGGTTGAATTCATTCTTGGAGGATTCAGGGTTCTACAATCTTCAAAGACATTATTTTCAGTTTCTTGCATTGGATCTAAGGTAGGGTTTGTAATCCATTTGTTGATTTCAGTTTTGTAATAGTACGGTTTCTTGTGTTTGAATAGTTGCATGTGTATTCATTATGGTTAATAGGCGTTTATTTGAGTTTCTGTGATTTGGGGTATTTAGAAAACTCTTAGATCTGATATTTTCATTATTTATTATTACTTGGCATAGTACAGTTATGTTGTCCAATTTTCGTAGGAAAATTCATTGTACAACTCCTAGAAAATGATAAATTAAATTGCCTATAGTTAGAACTATAGAAGAAGGAAAAATTAATCTCCTTTAGAATTTAATCTTTTAGGAAAAAGAATCTTTTTCTTTTGAAAAATTAAATGGTTGAAAAAAAAAACACCTCTATGTGAAAAAAATACAGAGAATTAAAATTACACAAGTCAATAAAAAATGATGAGAAAGGCCAAAAAATAGAAAAGACAAAAGAAAAGAAAGTCTTTTAAATATTTTGTTTTCGAAATTTCTATTAATAAAAAAAAAATCAAACTGTTTTATCATTTCCGAAATTTGTTTAAAATTTTTTTTTAAAAAAATTATTAAACAAAGATTTGATAGGGCAGGTGGGGGTCAACACTTCCCCCACCCCCCAAGAGCGCGGGGCCGGTCGCTGGCACGACAGCCAAGGTGTCGGTCGGGCCGAGCCACCCGCGGCCCTTCCTTAAAGGAAGGAGCCCACGGGGTTGTGAATGGTAGGGTGGGGTCCACAGGATCCCACCACCCCCCCCCCCCAAATTTGTATTTTGTTTTTATTTAAATTTTCATTTTTTATTTATTTATTATTATTAAATTTTAATTAATTTAAAAGTTTTTATATGATATTTAGTATTTGTTTTTAATTAAATTTTAATAAATTTAAAATTTAGTTATATGATTATTTAATAATTATTTGTAATTAAATTTTATAATTTAGTTTATAAAACAATTAAAATTAACTTTAGATAAAGTTAAAGTTATTTTTTAATGTGATTTAATTTTTGAAATTAAGGTTGTTGAAATTTAGTTTAATTTAATATCATTTAGTTGAAATATTAAATTAAATGAGTTTATTTCAAATTGTGGAATGTGAATTAATTAGGGATTGAATTTTTTTAAAATTAATTAATATTATTATTAATTTATAATGAGGGTTTATTTTTTTATCCTTTTTATAAATTAACTATTATTAATCAACGAAGTCTATGGTGTAAACTAGTTGATAATAGAGGTATTATTGGGCAACTTTAGTTAATGCTTGTGTTGCACCTAGGATTCTGTAATTTTGTAATTATAGTTGTAACTGGTAATTATTTCGTAGGTTCATTTATATGTTGATTTTATAAATAAATCTATAGGATATGTTAATGTTCATCAACATCAAATATTTAATTATTCCTAGATAGTAGTTTTAATGGATGAATGAATTTGCATAAACTAGGATGTTATAAATTCATTTATCCCAACGTTAACACTGTGATTAATTAGTGAATTCTGAATATGCATTTATTATGCCATGATGTGTTTTGAGTGTGTGATTAAATGAATTACATATTCTTTTATGTTATCATGTTTTCAGGTATCTGTTGGGTTAGGTGACCTTTAGGACATATATCCAGAGGTTTTGGGGTTGTAATTTATGCATGGTATCTTATGTGATGTCAGTTCGTGTTTTGTGATGATGTCATGGTCCTGATTTATTATACCCAACCTGATTCAGTTATGATGTGCTTTATGGTCTTATGAGGGTACTGTGGTTACTATATGGTTATTTGAGAACCTATGTGCTCTTGATTGGGCAGGATGCGATTTGTGATTTGTATATCTTCATGTGTTGATTATGAGCCTAGGTAGGTTAACTAAGTGTATAGAGAGGAAGTGGCTTACAATGGGTCCAGGGCCCTAAGCGGTTAAAGTTACTTAATAAGTGATAATGTGAAACATTAAAGGGGTTTAAAATGACCTAATAAGATGTCTGAGTCTCTACACATGCCTTGAGTGTTGTCGCATGATAGGATGGGAGTTGGGACCCTTGTCTTCACGAAAGGATTACTAAGCCACATAGTGTCACTTGGAGGCCAGAGTCAAGAGGTACTACTAGGGTTACCTTCAAGGTTAGGCTTATGTGATGACACTTCCCTATATACAGCTTAGGTTATCCTACGTGCGTCAGATACCTGTGGTATTGTTTAGTGTTCCTTATTGTATCTTTATGAACTTCTAGGATCTTCCTATGCATTGAGTATGATGTCATGTATACCTTGGTGTTTTCCTTCTTGTTGTGTACCTCATGTGAGTGGGCATGTTACTATCTCCTCAGCATGGTGGGAGTGGAATTTTGGTTCCACGCGGTCGGGTGGTAGTGATTCGTATTACCATTGAGATCCGACAGTTCTGCTTCATGCTTGGATGATCCTTGTTGCAGTTTCATCTTCTTAGTCTTTTTGGAGACTTGTGCAGTTACATGAGTTGTATATTTGTACCAAATGTGGATATTGGTTATCATCCTTTGGAGGATGCATTGTATTGTTTATTATGTATTATTACATACCCTGCGACTTGTGCAGTGGATGTTGATTAGGTAGTATACCTTTAGTATCAGATGTATATGTAATCTTTTATTATGACATGTATGTTATTGGATTCAGTTAATGTATCCTTCATGTTAGATCTTTGTAATCATTATTCATAGATTATTTTACTTAAGTAATTCTACGTCAAGGAACCCTCAAGAAATATTATCTATGTTGTGGTGTACTTATGTGTATGTCATGTACTTCATTGTGTTGCTTCTACATTATTATCATTACTAGTTGTAAACATTTAAGAGAAAAAAAAAATTGTTTGGTAAACTTAGTGTCATGTTAAGGTTAAGTTCTCCTGGGTTCCCTGGCCTGGCATTACAACTCTCGCAATCGGTCTATCTTTGTGCGAGAAGTCTGAAATATGGTCACAATATTTGGAATTCAAGGCATGATAGGGTGTACACCAACATTAGGTGTCTGACCCTCAGGTGCATCACCCTTAGGTACATCCTGACCTAGTACATCCTGAGGTACATCATCTCTATCGTGTGTGGCCATCTAGGGGTAACATGTGTTAAATTTTTAAAAAATTAAGTACAAGTGCATGTAAAATGGAAACTAATATTTAAATATAAAATTATATATGTATAATTCTAAATGATGGATATAAAAATGAGAGAGAGAGAGAGAGAGCATCTTTTACTCAAGACACATGTAATAAAGTATTTTTTTTTAAAAGAACTAACTATACATAACATTCAAACATATCATAAATAAGTTTAAAGATCTAAACATCTAACTAGATGTACATCTATATATTTCATTTAAACATCTAACTAGTGGTCCTATTAAGAGGAATTATGTTGAATAATAGCTCCTCTTAAGGGTTATACTGTGATGATATATAAGTCCTACTAAGCTCGATATAATGTCATAGTAAGGGGTATTATGTCATAAAAGGTTATCTTAATGGGTCTTATGTCATAGTAGGTCCTACTAAGGGGTCTTATATTATAATAGGTCATCTTAATGGGTCTTATGTAATAATAGGTCAAGTATCATGTCATAATAGGTCCTATTAATGATCTTATGTCATGATATGTTCTATTAAGTCATAATAGGTCCTGCTAAGGGTTCTTAAGAGGTTTTATGTCAAAATAGGGACTATTTGAGGGGTCTTATGTTGTAATAGGTTATCTTACTCTTAAGGGGTCTTGTTTTGTAATAGGTCATCTTAAGTGGTCTTATGTCATAATAGGTCATATTATGTCATAATAAACCCCTTTATGTCATAGTAGGCCCTACTAAGGGGTCTTAAGGGGATTTATGTTATAACAAGGACTCTTAAGGGGTCTTATGTTGTGATAGGTCATAATAGGTCCTATTAAGGGGCTTATGTCATAATAAGTCCTATTATGTCATAATAGGTCCTATTATGTCATAATAGGTCCTGCTAAGGGTTCTTAAGGGGTTTTATGTCATAATAGGGTTGTTAAGGAATATTATGTCATAAAAGGTCCTACTAAGGGGTGCTATGTGTCTTAAGGGGCCTTAGGTGTCTTAAGGTGTCTTAAGGGTTCTAATTTTGTAATAGGTCATCTTAAGTGGTCTTATGTCATAGTAAGTTCTAATAAGGGGCCTTATGTTATAATAGGTCATCTTAAGGGGTATTATGTCATAATAGGTCCTACTAAGGGTCTTATGTCATAATAAGTCCTATTATGTCATAATAGGTCCTACTAAGGGTTGTTAAGGGGTTTTATGTCATAATAGGGGTTGTTAAGGAATCTTATGTCATAAAAGGTCCTGCTAAGGGGTCCTAGGTGTCTTAAGGGGCCCTACGTGTCTTAATGGGTCTTATATTGTAATAGGTCATTTTAAGTGGTCTTATGTCATAATATGGCCTACTAAGGGGTCCTAGGTGTCTTAAGGGGCCTAGGTGTCTTAAGGTGTCTTAAGGGGTCTTATGTTGTAATAGGTCATCTTAAGTATTCTTGTGGCATAATAGGTTCTACGAAGGGGTCTTATGTTATAATAGGTCATCTTAAGGGGTATTATGTCATAATAGATCCTACAAAGGGTCTTATGTCATAATAATTCCTATTATGTCATATTAGGTCCTTCTAAGGGTTCTTAAGGGGTTTTATGTCATAATAGGTGTTGTTAAGGAATCTTATGTCATAAAAGGTCCTACTAAGGGGTTCTAGGTGTCTTAAGGTGTCTTAAGGGGTCTTATGTTGTAATAGGTCATCTTAAGTGTTCTTATGTCATAATAGGTTCTATTATGTCAAAATAGGTCATATTATGTCATAATAGACCGTATCATGTCATAATAGGCCCTATTAAGGGGTCCTAGGTGTCTTAAGGGGCCCTAGGTGTCTCAAGGTGTCTTAAGGGGTCTTATTATAGGTCATCTTAAGGGGTATTATGTCGTAATAGGTCATCTTAAGTGTTCTTATATCATAATAGGTTCTACTAAGGGGTCTTATGGTATGATAGGTCATCTTAACAGGTATTATGTTGAATAATAGGTCCTCCTAAAGGTATTTTGTCATAATAAGTCTTATTATGTCATAATAAGTCACATTATGTCATAATACGTTTTATTATGTCATAATAGGTCCAGCTAAGGGTTCTTAAGGGGCTTTATGTCATAATAGGGGTTGTTAAGGAATATTATGTCATAAAAGGTCCTACTAAGGGGTCCTATGTGTCTTAAGGTGTGTTGGGTGTCTTAAAAGGTCCTAGGACGTACTAAGGGGTCCTAGGACAACATTTTAACATCTAACTATACATGTATAACATTTACATAACATTGGAAATATTCTAACATCTAACTATACATGTATAACATTTCTACATACATAATTTTCTAATTCTCGTAATGTTTTAAAATTTTCTAAAAATTCCTAAGGTTTTAAAATTTTCTAATAATTTTCTAATAAAAATAATTATAAATTATTGGAAATGAAAACTGCTGATATAACTAACTAAAAATAATTTAAAAACAAACATTTTCTAATATTTTCTACAGTTTTTTAACAATGGTTTTCTAAAATTTTCTAACTATGGTTTTCTAACATTTTCTAACTACGATTTTATAACATTATCGAACAAAAATCTAATTTTTTTTCAATTAAAAACTACTGAAAATAAAAAACTAACTAAGATAATTGAAAAATATATAATTTACAATAAGAAATAAACAAAAAAGAAAGAATTATGTGCACCTAGTATCAACAATGGTCAGAAGAGGTCAAAAGTGCTCACAAAATGTTGATGTTAGTCTAGGTCGTCACTGGGTTCGATCAAACACCTGGAGTCCACGAACACAGTAAAAATTTTTTTATGAAAATGATTGCTAACATTAGAAATTTATTGGAAATCTGGCCAAAGGGGTCTTTGTGCGAAGAGCCCTGCGTAGGGTAGTTTCATAAAAGGGGGGTCTTCGCACAAACACCCACGCGTTAGTGTGTTCGCGCAAACTTCAGGCAAAGGGGTCAAAAATGGGAAGAAAAAAAAAGATTCACACCAAATTTTCCTTCGTGCCCAAAAGTGGGACACACTATTGTGAGATCACCCTCCTACTTGAGCTTATTGGGACATCTTCAATCTGAGTGTGCACTAGGAAAATAGGATTTACCCCCTTTGCCTTCCTTTTTCTTATTCTACTATAGTAATTTTTCTTTCTCTTGAGCCCTTATCCCAAGAATTATTTTGGATATCATCCACAACAAAATCCTTTCTCTCTTTACCATTTGTGGGGCACATGTTCAAGTAGATATCTCATTTACTAAACCATTTTTTTGTCGCATTTAACTCTTCTTTATTTTTGTACAATATGTGATTGAAGGTCATCTTAGGCCATCTTCCCCCTTTCATTTTCTAAATTATTTTTTAAATATCTTATGATTCACACCATAACAATTGCCTCTATAGGAGTAGCCCCCATTTCACTTGGCATGATATCATAAGGGACTGAACTTTTACTTTTAAAACTATTTGTAATAAAAAAAATTGAATTTTTTCAAATTTATTCCACTATAAATCAAAGGTACTACTGGCCCAAAAATCACAACCATAGAGTACGAGAAAAAATACTAATAGCTCAAAATGAATTTGGATAGTTTCCAATCCCATATCTCTACCTCTCTACATCTAGTTTGAAAAGTATGAAACACTTTCCAACCTCTCAAAGTTTTCTTCTTTCTACAACCTTCCCAACTTAAATTTTTATTGGAGTCAATTCCAAGGTATTTGTAATCTGTCACTTCTTCAAGAGTACTACCATCGAAGAAAAACTTATGTTGGTTATGTTTTGTTTTGTAAGAGAAAACCATTGCTTTTGTCTTGCTAGTATTGACTTGCATCCCCGTTAATGATCTACAAAAGTTCTCAAGGGAAAGTAAGTGTGCTTGCAAGCTAAGAAAATATTTAGAAATTAAAATAAGGTCATCATTGTAATAAATAAGCCTTATAACAAACACAGGCAAATAGACACCACCTCCACCTCGTAATTTTAGCCGCACTTCAAGTTTAGTGCAATATATAAACCAAAAGGGGTGGGGGACAATGAACACTTTTTCTTGACCCCTATATCACTCCTAAAACTTTTAGAGACGGAAGTTGAAGTTCTGATTTTAACTTTAACCTCCTCATGCATCCTATGGATAATTTCTCTAAGTTTAATAGGTACTGCAAGTTCCTTCACCCTATGCTAAATCTTATCTCTAAGAACCGTGTCAAAATATTTTCAAAATCTACAAAGTAGCAAAAGAATATCTCCTCTTTCTCCTAAACCTTTCAATGATGTGCCTTAAGTTTATACTTTGATCAACTGTGGAATGATTAGGTCCAAAACTTGCTTTCCCTTTAGGATGTTTATTGTTGGCATAACTGATGCAGAGATAAGATGAGCATGCCATGGTATGATTTTGATATAAATCTGATGATAGGTTGATCAGGTTATCATGATGTTGTCATTGATGTCAACTTAGTGTTTGTTGGTTGACAGTGTACCTATTATGAAGATGTAGGTTCAAGAGGTTGAATCCAGAGCTATGGTAATAATTGGAGTGTATGATCATACAAGAAGACTAAGTGATGTCTCTAGATGTTGTATCTATGACTGCACAAGTTTATCTTATGTATTGTGTAAGTTATGATTGATTGAAGGTTGATAGGTTAACAGAAAGAACAAGATGTAGCATAGGAAGAATGATTTAATGATTGTGCCAACTAGGCTTGGATTCAGGTGTTGAGGTCATGATATGTTTATTTGGACTATGTTATGGTAGTGATGTGGCAATCGCATCATGATTTGCTGACTTGGAAGACAAATTTTCAAGTAACAAAAGATCATTCAGTGAAGAACAAAGGAATTTATTAGAACAGTCAGTTAGATCCTTTACCAGTGATGATGTATTGAGTTGTGGTGAATGTTTATGTGATCCAGGGATCATGGTGATGTTTTTGATCGATAAAGATTGACAAGTTGGCATGTTTGTGATTTTTATGATTGTATTTCTTGGAGGTTGTGCAAGAACATTGGAAAGTATGTTGTGGTTTAGATTTTCTTTGTCAAATCGATGTGCGATGGATTTGAAGGCCGACCTGAGTTTTTTAAAGAGTATTCTAGATTTTTAACATGTTTTAGATCTTTCTCATTGAGTGGGAAAGATTATAAAATGTTTTGTAAGGTAGTTAATTACCCTAATGAACTTGAAATGTATAAATATGTAAACTGATGAAATGTACAAGTGTAGATTGTGGATGTAGAGGTACGATTGAGAGAAGAGAGAAGAGAGAATATTGTATGTATGTAAAGAAGAGATGGAGCTTAAAATGGATCTATATTGGCATAAAGTGCTACTTTCTCATATCATTTACTTGTTTATTCTGCATAGATCCTAACAGGTCTGAATTGTAAATCCTTTAAAAAGGTGACTCTTTAATTAGGGTTTGAAATCCTTTAACAAGGTTACTCCTAACAGGGCTAGAGGTAAATCCCTTGATTGGGTGACTCCTAACAAGGTCTTTCTCTTAATCGGGTATTTTGTAAAGATTTTAATAGGGCTAATCTCTTAACTGGGCATACTTCATAAGAGTGCATGTTTTAGTGGGTGTCATTCCCACACGTGGTTTTTACCCAGTTGGGTTTCCACGGGAAAAATATTGGTTTTATTGTGTTGTGTGGTTGTGGATGTTTATCTTTTTTGGTTTGTTTACTCATGCAATGAATATTGTTTGGATGCAAGTTTTTGAATGGTTAATGAAAATTTTAAATTGTTAGATTACTAATTCACCCCACCCTTTCAGTAATCTTGGACTTGATAATACTATCAATTGGTATCAGAGCTTTGGTCCTCTTTGTGGTAAGCCTAACATCTTAAGGAAAAGATCCAATTGTGAGGAAGGAACCTCCCAAGCTCTCTAAAGATAACTACCTGGTATGGAGTGACGGAATGAAGTTATATCTAAAAGGTATGGGATCACAATACTGGATGGATGTTGCAAATAGGTATATCACTCCTACATGAACTCTTACTGTGGATGAACTCAAGGAACAATTGCAGAATACTCAATCACAAGAAGCCATTGTAAGTACCTTATCTGATATTGAATATGTTGATGTTCATAGACTTGATACTGCTTATGATGTCTGGGAAAAGTTGAAACTAATATATGAAGTATATATTCATGTGAAAAAGGCCAAGGAAGAGAGTCTTAGAGGAAATTATGATGACATGAAGATGGTAGAAAGACAAAACATTGCACAATATGGTCAAAGAATACAAGAATTTGTTGGTGCTATTAGAGGAGATGGTGGAACTATTGAGAAAGATGTTATGGTAAGTAAAATGTTCAGAACTTTATTTCCTGCTTATGCCATTAGAGTATCTGCTACAAATTATCTGAGAAGTTTTGATAATGTTACTATAGATGGATTGATTAGTAAGCTTACTTCATTTGAGTTAAATAATTATGATAACAATATTCCAAAGGTTGAGGCAACTTTCAAAGCATCAGTATCTAATGTACCAGTAAGGAAAGGAAAAAAATGCAGTCATGATTCTAAGTATACATCAAGTTACACTAGGGAACTTGAAGCTATCTTGGAAGATGAAATGAAACAAGGAGAGCTTGAAGCACTACTAGAAAAGAGATTTCCTAGAGGGACTAGTAAGTACAAAGGTAAGCTACCACCGAAATGTTTTTATTGTAATAAGATAGGACATATTGCTAATAGATGTCCTAATGGTGAATTAAAGGATAAGATCAGAAAGTTTAAAGGAAAATAAAAGAAACAATGCTACGTTGCAGTTGATGAAGGAGTTACTGAAAAAGAATCGGGAGAAAATGAGGAAGAAGAGTTTATATTTGTTGCATTCAAAGAAGATCCATCAGAAGGAGAAAAAGTACTATTTTCTCACATGGGACACAATGAAGAATGGATTATAGATAGCGAGTGCTCACATCATATGATCGGTGACAAGAGCGAGTTCATTAAACTTGATGAGTTTGATGGTGGTGTGGTAAGGTTTGGTAATAGTACACCATTTTTGGTCAAAGGTAAAGGCACTATTTCCTTGAATGGCAAGAGTAATACTAATGATGTTTATTTTATGGATAGTCTAATACATAATCTGTTGAGTGGAAGTCAATTAAATGATAAAGGTTTTAGACTGGAATTTAAAGGAGGTATATGTAGAATAATTGGAAGCTTGGGTGATGATATTGCTACCGGTAGGTATACTAGAGGTAATTTATTCCATCTGAATACTAATGTGAATAGTTGTTTGGTTGCAAAGGTTGAAGATAGTTGGCTATGGCATAGAAGGTTTTGTCATGTAAATTTTGATAGTTTGATCAAAGTAAGACTAATGCAGTTAGGGGATTGCCTCAATTAGTCAAACCAGACAACATGATATGTAAAGAATGTCAGTTGGGTAAGTTAAATAGTTGTACTTTCAAAAGAAAGTCTTTTTCATCTGAGAGCATACTTGATTTGGTGCATACTGATATCTGCGGGCCT
The DNA here is from genome assembly GCA_018584345.1 of Thuja plicata. Taxonomy (NCBI): domain Eukaryota; kingdom Viridiplantae; phylum Streptophyta; class Pinopsida; order Cupressales; family Cupressaceae; genus Thuja; species Thuja plicata. Next base: position 1,105,117 of record MU228196.1, on the reverse strand, counting down.
ATGAGATAGAGAAGTTATCTTGGTGATAGATATTTCATATTGTTTACTGATGATTATTCTAGAATGATGTGCGTAACTTTCTTGAAGGAGAAGTCTGATGCATTCCATAAATTCAAAGCATTCAAGGGACTGGTTGAGAAGGAATTAGGTAAGAGTTTGAAATGTTTAAAACTTGATAGAGGAGGTGAGTTTACTTCTGTAGAATTTGTTAAGTATTGTGAAGAGAATGGAATCAAAATACAAATCTCTACACCAAGGAGTCCACAACAAAATGGTGTTGCAAAGAGGAGGAGCAAAACTATAGTAGATTCTGCAAGGACAATGTTGATTCAAGGTGATATATCAAAGATGCATTGGAGAGAAGTAATCAGTACTGTTGTTTACACACTAAACTGGGTACAAGTGAAGAAAGGAAATGATAAGACACCTTATGAGATATGGTATAGTCACTCATCTAATGTTAAATATTTCAAAGTCTTTGGAAATAGATGTTACATTAAGAGAGATGATTTCAAAGGCAAGTTTGATCCAAAAAGTGATGAAGGTATTTTCTTGGATTATTCTAGTAAGAGAAAAACATATAAGTGTTTCAATAAAATAACTAATAAGATGATTGAGAGTGCAAATGTAAAGGTGGATGCATATCCTAATAAATCTGGTGATTCAAGAAAGCAAGTGACAGGGGATGATCGAGAGACTGTGTATATTGGACTACAAGTCCATGAGCCAACAAAACAAAACAATGAAGAAGAATTGATTCAACCGGTAGAACAAGAAGCTCCTAGACCTGAACTGGTGATACCTAGGTATGTGAAGATGAGTCATTCTATTGATCATATTATTGGTGATAAGAATGCAGGTGTTCTAACTAGAATAAATATTAGAGAAAGTACTTGTTTGATTTCCAAGTATGAGCCTAATACAGTGAAGGAAGAAATCAAGGATGAAGAACTTGATCAAATTAAGAAGAATGATACATGGACACTTGTTCCCAACCTGCAGATAAAAATGTGATTTGTACCAAATGGGTTTTCAAGAACAAACTGAATGAAGATGGAGATGTGATTAGAAATAAGGCAAGGCTTGTATGTAAGGTTTATGCTCAAGAAGAAGGACTAGAATATGGAGAGACTTTTGCTCCAGTTGCAAGATTGGAAAGGGTAAGAATTATACTTGTTTATGCTTCTTATGAGAAATTCAAAGTTTTTCAAATGGATGTCAAGTCATCTTTCTTGAATGGAATTCTTGAAGAAGAGGTCTACATAGAAAAACTCGATGATTTTGCATTGACAAAGGACAAGGACATGGTATGAAATCTACAAAAGGAACTATATGGACTGAAATAAGCCCCAAGAGCATGGTATGAAAGGTTGCATTCTATCTTATTCAGATTGGTTTTAATAGAACAAGTGATGATAGTAATGCGTACCTAAAAGTTGAAGGAGATAAGTTTTTTCTAGCTGAAGTATTTGTTGATGACATTAGCTTTGGTGGAAATGATGACATAACTTTGGCATTTTTTGAAGAGATGAAGGAGTTTGAAATGTCAATGATTGGGAGATCAATTCTTAATTAGATTGCAGGTTTCACAACTAAAGAATGGTATATACATTAGTCAATCCAAATATGTGAAAGAAGTACTCAAAAATTTTGGTATGAATGACTCCAAACCGGTTGGAACCCCCATGGTAATAGGATGTAAATTGTCTAAAGATGATGAATCTGATGCACTTGATGCTACTTTGTACCTATCTATGCTCAGTAACTTGTAGTATGTTATTCATAGAAAACTAGATATTGCTCAAGTGGTTGGAATAGTGGCTAGATTTCAATCAAATCCTAAGGAATCTCATACGGTTGCAGTCCAGAGGATATTTATCTATTTGAAAGGAACAACTGACTATGGTCTGTGGTGTGATCATGATGGTGATTTCTCTTTGAGTGTGTTTACTGATGCAGATTGGGCTTGAAATGTTGATGATTGTGGTGGTGAATTCTTTCTAGGTGAAAGGCTTGTGTCATGGACAAGCAAGAAACAAAATTGTATCTCACAATCTATAGCAAAGGTAGAGTATGTTGCACAAACTATAAATTGTACACAAATTGCATGGATGAAGCAGATTCTTGAAGGTGTCAAAGAAAAGGTGAATGAATCAGTAACTATATTTTGTGACAATACAAGTGCAATAAATATTTCCAAGAATCCAGTAATGCATTCCAAGACTAAGCACATTGCAAGTAAGTATCATTTTCTGAGAGAGAAAGTGCAAGAGAAGGAGGTGAAGTTGGAATATGTACCAACAAAGGAGCAGATAGCAGATATATTCACTAAGCCACTACCTAAGGATACTTTTGAGTACCTTAGAGGTAAGCTAGGGGTCATGCCCATAACTAATCAGAACTAAGATGTTGTTGGTGCATCAATCCAATGGATTTATTTTCATATCCTTCACTATGGATTGATGTTCAAGGGACTACTCCTTAGGGGGTGTAGTTGAGAAGAGATGAATACAGTTGCAACAGTTGGTGACCTATGTAGGTGCATTTGGAATTATTTTCAAAGGGGGAGAAGAATATAGAAGAACAATGGAGAAGAACAGATCAAAGACTAAAGACATATGAACTAAGGGGGTGCATTTTTTGGTACTTAGATAGTTGCTTGGTATTATTAGTGTTTCCATCAATGTCAAAGGGGGAGATTATTGACATAACTAATGTAGAGATAAGATGAGAATGCTATGGTATGATTTTCATGTAGATTTGATGATATGTTGATCAGGTTATGATATTGTCATTGTTGTCAACTTAGTGTTTGTTGGTTGACAGTGTACCTGTTATGAAGATATATGTTCAAGAGGTTGAATCTAGAATTGTGGTAAGAATTGGAGTGTGTAATCATACAATAAGAATAAGTGATGTCTCTAGATAATGTATCTATGACCGCACAAGTTTATCTTATGTATTGTGTAAGTTGTGATTGATTGAAGGTTGACAGGTTGACAAGAAGAACAAGATGTAGCACATGAATAAAGATTTGATGATTGTGTCAACTAGGTTTAGATTTAGGTGTTTAGGTCATGATATGTTTATCTGAACTATGTTATGGTGATATTATGGCGATAGCATCATGATTTGATGACCAGAAGACAAAGTTTCAAGTAATAGAAGATCATTCAGTGAAGAACAAAGGAAGTTCTTAGAATAGTCAGTCAGATCCTTGACAGGGGATGATGTATGGAGTTGCGGTGAATTTTTATGTGTTCTAGGGATTGTGGTGATATTTTTGATTGACAAAGATTTATGAATTGGCATGTTCGTGATCTTGATGATCAGACTTCTTAGAGTTTGTGCAAGAACATTGGAAAGTATGTTGGGGTTTGACTTTTCTTTGTCAAATCAATGTGCGATGGATTTGAAGGCTGAACTGAGTTTGTTAAAGAGGATTCTATATTTTTAACACATTTTAGGGATTTCTCATTGAGTGAGAAAGATTGTAAAATATTTTGTAAGTTGGTTAATTGCCCTAATGAACTTGAAATTTATAAATATGTAAAATGATGAAATGTACAAGTGTAGATCGTGGATGCACAGGTGTGATAGAGAGAAGAGAGAAGATTGTATGTATGTGAGGCATAGATAGATCTTGAACTAGATTTATATCGGTAGAGAGTGCAACTTTCTCAGATCATTTACTTGTTGATTCATAACAGCTTCATCAAGCTAAATCCTTTAACTGGGTAGATCCTAACAAGTCTGAATTGTAAATTGTTTAACCAGATGACTCTTTAATTAGGGTTTGAAGTCCTTTAACAAGATTACTCCTAACAGGGTAAATCTCCTAATAGGAATAGAGGTAAATCCCTTGATTAGGTGACTCCTAACAGGTCTTGCTCTTAATCGGGCATTTTGTAAAGCTTTTAACAGGGCTAAGCTCTTAACCGAGCATACTTTAGAAGAGTGTAGATTTTAGTGGGTGCCATCCCCACACATGGTTTTTACCCAATTGGGTTTCCATGGGAAAAATATTGGTGTTATTGTGTTGCATGGTTGTGGATTTTTATCTTTGTTGGTTTGTTTACTCATGCTATGAATATTGTTTGATGCAAGTTGTTAAATAGTTAATGAAAAGTTTAAATTGTTAGATTACTGATTCACCCCCCCCTCTTAGTAATATTGGACCTGGTAATACTAACATTTATCTCTTTCTTGTACCCACTTTCTAAGTCTATTTTCTAGCATACTTCCAAATAAATTTGCAAGTAATAGATTTATCATAACAGTCATATAATTGGAAGGATTATTGACAACACCACTATTGAAAAGAGGAATTGAAAGGCTAGTTGTCTAATCTAAAGGGAACAACTCTGGAAAAATCAATTGTAAATGAGTAAACTATTGGTGGTGGTTTCCTTTCTTTTGACAATGAATTAATAGTGTGCTAATTTTTTTATCAAGTAGCTACTAAACTACTAGAAATTTGTGGCTTGTGTTTCAAATTTGTTTCATCATTTAAATAATTTATAGAATGCTTCGTGGAGTTTTATTTTATTGCATGGTATTTTCTCTTAGCCTCTTGGATAACAATATAATTTGCATAGGAAAATGCAAATGGTTATCATGGCACAACAAGAAAAAGAGGAAAAGATTTTTGGGCCATAACAATTCGGAGAGGGTGGAATTTGAGCTTTAACATTTTTTTGAAAAAATGAATGTACAAGAGAGGATGGGAATTGCATAGATTTTTATATATAAAAAGGAGAATAGATCATGAAGAATAGGAGAATAATATTGAATCTACTGGAGTAATATAGGACAATGGGGTTCACCCTGTAGTACAACAGTAGCAACAAGCCTTATTTAAGCGGTGGTCATAAGTTTGATTCCCATGCAGGTATATCATTAATACCATCCATGCACTAACAATAGGAGATATTGCTAGAAGTTTTTCATTGATGATTATGATGAAGGGGAATTTTGGGCATGTGCTATACTAGTTGTCATTGATGTCAACATAATTCTATTGATTTATCCAGTTATTGCTTTAAAATTTTAGTGATTTTGTTGATCTTGTTTTGGTTCGTGTTGCTCCATGATTACAAAAATAAGTATGAGGTTTTGAAAACATGTTTTTAGTGTATTAGCTTCTACTACATTCAATTTTGTATGTGTTTTGGCTCTTCGGTCTGATAGCTACTTGGTCTGGAAGTTTGGCTTGCTAGTTGCTTTGTTTCCTCTGAACAAAATAGGTTATCTTATATCCACATTTCTTCTATTGGTTGTTTTTGGGACAAGGATAAGCATTGGATTTATGTGTGAATTCAAGTTTGTATTAATGTTTGTTTTGGTTTAGTTGACTTATGAAAATAAAACGTATCAAGTATTTCTAGTGGAAACATGATAAGAACTATTGTAGTCATTTACTTGGTGAAGTGTGTTTGGTTGACTTGAAGGTTGATTAATAAAAATATATATGTGCAGTGTAGTCCTTTTGGATGAGATGGATGTGAAGGATAATCCAATGAAGTAATATGAAATGATATGTGACTGAGTCATATGTGAATTACATAAGAGAAAATGAAGTGTGTAAAGTTTGTTTTCTGAGCTTCATAGGAACTAATTTCATGCATATGTCAGATGCAATTGTAATAGTTCATTTTGTATATCTATTCTATACTGGATAGTGAACCCTCTCACAATGATCCTTTATCTATTAGTTATTCAACCCTCCAACAACAAGCACTTTTAATATATTACAACTAGTTATACTATATTGAGAGTTAACCCTCTTAGTGGTTTTTCCCATTTGGGTTTTCCACAATGAAAATCTGGTGTTCTCTTGTGCAATTGATGTCTTTACTTCAATTTTTTAATTTCATCACATGTTTCTTTCTATTAATAATAATCTAGAAAATAATAAGTAATTAATTTTAAGAGTTGAATGGAATACTGATTTAGACCCCCTCTCTCAATATTCTATTTATTCAATAGGTATATGTGGATAGAGTATGTAGTAGCAACAATGAAACTGGCGAGTACAGAGTAGGGTAGAGGAGCCAATTCCCGTTGACATTGGGTGATCGAACATCATAGGCAGTAGATTGGGAGCCACTATAAACAATAAGGAATGAGTATTGATGGTAGAGAGATTGGTTTATGTGGGCAGTCAACAAGAGATATAAGGAGAAGCTAACTTAGGGAGGTATGAGGGTGAAAATTTGAACACGTTTCTAGCAAGACGAGATTCATAAGGGTGAGTTGACTAGAGAGGTAAGGGGATGCATTGACCAGAGAGATAAGAAGTGATATGAAATAGAGTGATAAGGGGGATATGGAGGAATAATGAGGCAAGGCAAAGAAATAAGGGGTTGGAGGGATAAGGAAGGTGGCTCGACAGAGAAAGGAGAGTTTGGAATAATAATAAGTCAAAGATATATGGAAATGAGCTTCAATAGAAGACGAATCTAGAAAGTATTAATGCCTCAATAGCAACAAGAAATATCACTATGGGGATGGGGTCCCTCAATTGTTTCCCCAATGGTTTGGAGCTCTAGTCAAAAGTATTCATCGAGCAAAAAAATTAAAAAAAAAAAGATATTGGACTATATTTTTAATAAATTTGAGTATATTTGTAATATATAAGCTATAAAAGTTTCATATATTTTTTGAATAATTAAGAGACAATTTACATTTCAATTTTATATTGAATTAGGTTGTTATATTAGTTATATTTTAATTAATCTCCATAATCTTGACTACACTATCTTATCTAGGTTAATTAGCCCAAATAATTGTATGTAGGGATATTTTTCCCTAGGCATTATTTTGAATCCAATATTTCTTCATGACTTAGAGTTTGACCTTCTAAATTAAGGTTTTTTAAGTTTTTTTGAATGTTTAATCATATCTTTAAACATCATTAGGGTTTGGTTTCTCTTTATCAAAAGTGCTTTATAGATTTATCCTTCTATATGGTTTGTGGAGCTCATTGTGTGACTTTACTATCACACATCCCACCAATTGGTATGTGGCGAGTGATCATACTACTAGACTTTAATTTTGATGACTTTGACAATTGTGTTTCCCCCAAATCAATTAACAAGGAAATTCGAGGGTGATAGAGCTCCTCATATGGGGTGTGAGGGCTTATGCTATATTGGAGGCCCAAGGCTAAAGCCTATGATAGCATCTAGGGGTGGCACCGTTAAAGAAAAAATCACCCATTATTTAATAAAGGAGTTTTTAACTAGTTTGGTGTAAAGCATTTGTAAATCGTAAAAAAGGCTTGATAAATAAGTGGCTATGAAATTTTAAAAAGTTGTGAGATTGCAATTTGTTCTTTGGTAGATAATCAAAGAAAGTGGATATTCATTTCTCTATGAATATAGCCCTCATTGGGTGAACCACACTAAATCTATGTGTTATAGTGAATTATTATTTGATCCTTTTATTTTGCATTATTGTTAATATAGGTCATTACTTTGGTATACCTGAACCATAATAGTTGGTATCAAAGCTATGTAATTTGGTCATTTGGTAGTAGACTTTAGATTTGAGTGGGAGCAATGGAGGATGAAGGAAAATTTACTTTTAAAATGTTAAACAACCAAACTATTAGCTATGAAAGATGCAAATGGAAGAATTTTTATATTACAATGATCTTCTCTTATTGTTGGGTGGACAAGAAAAAAAGCAAACAAACATGAAAAATCCAAAATGTAAGATTCCTAATAGAAAGGCACTGGTAACAATACAGTTTTGATTGGCAGTGTCATTGTTTTTTAATATACATCAAAATAAACAATGACGATAGATCTAACGCTGACACTAGATAAACAATATGAAAAGCCTAAACTTATGACAAGGTATTTCTTATGAAATATTTATTTAATATGAATATGTTAGAAGGTGGGTCTATTGTTGATCATTTGAATGATTTTAAAATGGTCACTATTTAGTTAAGTTCTATAAAAGTAACCTTTGATGATAAGGTTAGGGATCTTTTGATTTTGCACTCATTTCTAGAAAGCTAGAATAGATTCGTCATGGCTATAAGTAATTCTAGCTTTGGTTCAAACACTTTAAAGTTTGATATGATGTTGTTGGTGTATCCTTAGCAAGGAAATACAAATAAAAATCAGATGCGGGGGATAAAGAAACACTTTGACTTTGGAGAATATGGTAAGACAAATGGAGAGAGGAAAGAACCTTTAAAAGCAAGGTAAATCTAGGATTGGTAGATCCAAACCTAGAGTAAGGTTGCAGTGTTTGTATTGCATGAAGAAAGGACACTTGAAGAAAGATTTTTGGTCTTGAAAGGGAAAATAAGGAGATGAAAAACAAGAAAATAAAAAGGAAGAAAATGCGGTAGGTCATGTCTTCAAGATGTTTTGATTATTTATATAGATACTATTATTAATTCTTGGGTGTTAGACTGAAGGGCTTCATTTCATGCCAGACCCCCATAGGAAATATTTTCTTAGACTATGTTTGAGGTGATTTTGGACAAGTTTATTTGGGTGATGACGAACCATGTAAAGTTGTTGGAAAGCGTAAGATACAGATAAAATTATCAAATGGAAACCAATGGTTGCTGAAGTAGGTGAGGCATGTTTCTAATTTGAGAATAAAACTAATTTCAACAGAACAACTAGGAAGCGAGTTACATTTACAGACAATTTATGGAAGGTCAATAAAGAATCATTGATAATAGAAAAAAGACAAAAGGTAGGTACATATTATTTATGTACTTAGTATATTTTTTATTTTTCTATTTCCTTACCTTCCATAGGAACAAATCCATCATTATGGCACCATAGGCTTGGGAACATGAGTGAGAAGGGGATGAAGATTCTCTATTCAAGGAATTTATTTTCAAGTTGAAGTAAGTTGATTCATATTTTTGTGAAAATTATGTTTATAGAAAACAAAAGAGATTTAGATTTCTTAGAGTTGGGAAAGCAAACAAGAGTGAAAATTTAGAGCTTCTGCATTTACATGTATGAGGACCACATTAGGCATCATCTCTTGGTGGCTCATATTATTATGTTACTTTTTTGGTGATTGCTACATATTTGGTTTAAATTCATTAATAAAAAAATTGATGTATTTGATACTTATAATAAATATAAAGTTTTGGTCAAGAAAGAGGTACAAAAAAAATTGAAATGTCTCAGATTTGATAATGGAGGTGAATACAAGAATGAATGGTTCAATAGTTATTATTCATAACATGAGATTCATAGATAGAAGATGGTTCAAGGATCAATGGATAAGAAAATGGTGTTTTGAAAGGGTGAATAGAAAAATCATGAACCATGCAAGGAGTATGAGAGTGGATGCATGATTTCCATTACAATTTCAGATAGATGTTTTGGATATTGTGGTGATGCTCCTAGAAAATATTTGGTTTTGATTCATTAATAGAAAATATGATGTATTTGATATTTTAAAGAAATATAAAGCTTTGGTTAATAAAGAGATACAAAATAAGTTGAAGTGTCTCATATCAGATAATGGGGGTGAATACTATAACAAAAGGTTTGATAGTTATTGTTCATACCATGAGATTTGTAGATAAAACATGGTTTGAGGAATACCACAAGAAAATGGTGTACTTGAAAGGATGAATAGAAAAATCATGGTCTGTGCAAGGAGTATGAGAGTGGATACATGATTGTCATTACAATTTTAGGCAAATGTTATGGATACTCTAGTTTACTTAATAAATAGAGGACCTTCACACTTTTTAGATGGTGGTATTTGGAGAGAAGGCATGTATGAGTAAAAATGTAAACTACTCATCTTTGGAAACTTTTGGTTCTGAAATATTTGTCTATATTGATAGAAAAAGTTGAACAAAGCTAGAGGTAAAATCCAAGAAGTGCACTTTTGTTGGATATAGACTTAATGTTTTTGGTTGTCATTTATGGGATTACAAAAATCACAAAATCATTAAAAGTATAGATGTGATAATCAATGAGAAGGTCATCCATGTGAATGTTGAAATTCCAAAATTGGGGCTTGATCATTTCCTATGCAATTGCCTCATTTTATTTAGTTCAAGATATAAGTATTTTTTGAGCTTATTGTGTACATTCAACATCTAATTGAATGATTTTTCTTTTCCTCACCTTCCTTCATCATTTAAGTAGTTGAAATAAATTTATGTTTATATTTCTATAACAATGTTATTGTTTTATAATTTCATTGTCTAATGAAAGAAATTAGTTGAGACAGATGTTCTCTAGGATGAATGGACAAACTACAAAGCTCACACCTATTTCCTCTCATACATTGGAAGGAAGATGATCCACTAGGCTCAAGGAAGCTTGAGTGTTAGGTAGATGCAGTAATCCTTTGTTTGAGTGGAATATAACTATGTAAATGAGAATGAAAAATGCAAGTTCTAGGGCAAGATATAGGGAGAGATGAATTTTTGCACATACAAATACACTGCGGAATGAGAACTTAATTTTGAGACTAGAACTTGGAAGAAAAGATAGAGACTAGCTTGCATACCAAATGTCTGTTGGAATAATGGAATGGTGTGTACTGAGAGGGGAGGGGTGAATCAGTACCCTTAAAAAATTTTATCAATTAACCCTTAATCCTTTAGTAATCATCTCCTTGCATTACAGACCATATTTTTTTTCTACCTTATGCATGTAATATCAAATCATAAACTTAATTGCATGTAAACATTCATGAAATGTAAGTACACATGACACAAGAATTGGTAACGCAGAAAACCCCTGTTAGAAGGTAAAACCTACGGTAGAGATAAAACCCACAAAACTTCACTATCTGCAGAATGGAAGGGGTCGGTTAAGGCTACAAGTGTGATCAATTCTAATGATCTTACCCTGTTAGGAGTAAAAATTTTTAGACTGGTTAAGGTCTACTATGATAGGAGATTTTAACAACACTTTTAAGTGTGCACTCGGTTAAGAGATTTACAATAGGACTATTAAGTCCACCTTCTTAAAGGATTTCTTCTATTTTCTATAATTGTTAGAGAGTAGTAAATAATACTTATTGACCTGATAGTATGCAATCTTGAATTTCTGAATACAGATCTTTTAAGTACACAATGTATATGTATCACCTATAGTGATTGATTAATACCTTTGTTTTGCTCAGTAGCCTTGAATCTTGTTCTTCATAACTGATTTCATCTTTTGTGTCCTTCTGCATGAAACTCTCTGTCTGATCCTTTAGATGTTTGTTGCGGCTACAATCATCATCACATACATTTTTTTAGATTGATTACACATCTATTTATATAATTAATTGACCTATTTAGGTTTCACGCTTTACAATAAAAACTCTATGATCAAAGGTTTACAACTTGACCTTGATCTCCTAGTTTGCATGTTTTCAATCAGTTAGATTGATTAAAACAATTACATATGCTTTACTTTTCCCTCAAGAAATGGTTTTAAAGATACGCATAAAGCTAAATATAAAAATCAAGTGTTTTAACTGACGTGTAACTCAGATCCACATTTCTCTGAATTAAAGTTGTCTCTCGGTAGACTGGTGCTCGGGTTGCTCTGTAGTCTTTGCTCTCGGGTTCCTTTTTGAGCTGTGTTATTGGTTTACTCTTTGAATCTGTCTATCGATTCACACTGTAGAATTTCTATTGGGTTACTCTGTGAGTTTCTCTATCAAGTTACACTATAAACTGCTCTGTCAGGTTACACTATAAACTACTCTGTCGTTGATAGTGCACTTAACATTTTCAGTGAACATTGCACTTGCCTGTTTTTAGGTTGCACTATAAACCTGTCTTTCGGTGATCATGTTACCGATGATTCAAAAACTATTTCCTTTGTATACTAATGACAAAATATTATCCTTTAGGATTATCAATCTCCCCCTTTGGCACTAGTATCAAAAACTGATATGTGCAAAACTAAAATGTTCAATATGTACACCAAAATGTTTACCTTGTCAATATGACTCCCCCTATGTGCATGCCTTGGTGTAGTGTATGTACATGATACATTTTCCTTTATACATATATTTCCTCTTTTATCATTTCCCCCTTTCACCTTATCATGTCCCCCTTTATCATATGATTTCCCCCTTTTTTTGAAAATAATGACAAAGGTGTAATACTTACAACTTGTCAAAAATGTGGGAATGGGATTTCTTTATGGCTTCCATCATCTTCTCCCATTTCTCCTTGATGTTTTCCAGGTCCATGTGCTCCAATGTTATCCTAGTGTGCATGTCATAGATACTGTCGGTGACAGACATCTTCGGGGTGGCAATCAATGCTTTTGTTGAAGTCATGTGTTGTTGCAGTAATGTGAGATTTGGTAGTAGTAGAGCTTGGAGCTTGATTACCTCATCTCGAATTTTGGATTCTGCCTCTTGAATCTTATGTCTCAACTGTTGAGATTCTAAAAGCTTCTCATAATGCACCTTGATTGCATTATCATCGGTTGTGAGACCTTGTTCACTAGCTTTAAGATCTGCATCTATCTTAGCAATCTTTTCACTATGCTCCTTAGTGAATTGGTCTATTGTGCATAAGTTTTGAACTAAGGTTATAACTTCTGAAATAAGTGGTTCCAATGTATTGACCAGTTCAGATAGCTTTACCTTGCTCTCTGCCACTTCTTGGATGATTTTCTCTATTAGTTTGTATTGGTACTTCTCCTCTGCATGTTCTTCTATCACCTTGTCAGCTTCCACATTCTGTGTTGTAATAGCCTCAGTGAGAATTGCTAATTGATCAAGTATTGGTGCACTTTGATCAATTTGAGTGTCGGGCTCTATCTGTAATAGAATTTCCTTTGTAGTTTCTAGTACCCATGTGTCCTTTTGCTCCTTTTTGAGCTTATCTTATATGGATTTCCTTTTACACAATTCTCCATACCTTGTTAGTGACACATAATCCAATGTTCTCGAATCACAGTCAGGTATTTCTATAATCTCATCCAAGGTGACTAGATTTTTATTCTTCTTCTTATTCTTCATTGAAATTGTGATGTAAGTAGGTTAATGTAGAACTATGGCTAGTTCATGCTCTTTTTCTTGCTTCGGTGATTGTGTGGGAGGGGTGGTGCCTTTTGTGTGCTACTCGGTATTGACATGTTGGTTGGTAGTGGACGTCTCCACATCAACCTTGTCTGTATTTGCAGTCTTTTCACCCTGGGTGTTCTTATCAGTGGCATCACTTGTTTTATCCCCTGCACTTGCATCTTTCTTTTCCTCTTTTGTATCTTGTTGTTTCCCTTGTTCATCACATGTGTCCATCGGTGTGGTTGCATCAGGTTCAAGTGTCTTCTCCTTTGTTTGTGTTATGATATTGATAGCTTGTATCAATAATGGCATGTCACCTGGTATATTTACCTATGCTACATCTGTGGTATCCTTTTCCTTTTCCTACTCGGTGGCATCAGGTACATCTTCATCATTCTTGGGCTCATTATCAGAATCAATAATTTTTATATCTTTGATGATGAACTCTATTGAGTCTCCTAATGATTAAAGTATCTGAGGTACATCATCTATGGCCTTGCTTTCCTGTGTTGTCAACTCAATTGGATTGATGTCCTTGGTGTCATCTATGATAATGTGTTTTGGGCTCGATGTGGCCTCCTTCTCCTCATAGTGAGGTGTCTCAATAAGAGATAATACCTTCTTGGGGCTTGAATCCTCCTTAGGTAGATTGATGATTTCATTCCAAGTTTTAGCGCTTTCTTTGTCAAGATCAATTAATCTTCCCTTGAGTACCTTGTAAGCTCTCAACTTAGCTGAAATTTTATTAGCATGTTTCTTCATCATTTCATCAATTTCTTCAAGTTTTGACTCTGGTGGCATGATTGTAATGAGGGATCTTTTCCTTGTCTGTTTCTCTGTATGTAAGGCAAATGTCCATCTTGCTAATATTCTGTCATTGAGCTCTGATGGCATCATCTTATTAAATTGTACAGGTACATATTTGAATGCAATCATTTCCTTAATGATGGCTTCTTCTATCTTATTCTGATCCTCAGGTTTTAGAGTTAGCCATTGTCTAACTTTAGAATTTGTTATGCTACATGTTCTGATGATTGATGCAGCAATCTCATCAATTGTCTTAGGAACTTTGTTCTTTTCAGGTTGGAGTGCTTGTTCACTCCCATCTTGTGCAGTGTCATCCTTGTCCTCTTTTCCTCTAATGTATTTTCTTCTTTATCTCGATGCATGTTTCCCGATTTGAGGCTTTCTCTTATAAGTCCTCATTGTTCCTTTCTTAACCAGTGATGAGCCTGCATCTTTTGTTGTTTGACTCCTAGTCCTTGATGCAATAGTAGTCCTTGGTTTCTTTGGTGGCGGTGCATCAAACTCTGTAGACTTGGAGTCACTCAATTGTTCACCTTCATTGACGGGTGACTGTCCCTCAGTGTCATCTTGTTGTTTTGACTCTTCATCGTTTATCGACAACTTCTTCTTAAGTGTCTTCACCATTTTAGTCTTCTTTCTATCGATCTTCTTCACTACTAAACCTATTTTGATTATAGCCTTAGCTTCTTCATAAGTGCCAAATCTTGGTAATGATTTTTATACTGCCTCATTCAATAATGCTTTGATAGCATTTGTGGTTTTATCAATGTTGATTTCATAATCAAGAGGTGGTAACCATGTTGTCCTCGGTACATCTGGTTTGATTAAAGTGGTGTTGGTGTCCACTATGAAACAAATGTCATCTTTATACTGTTCCACCAGTTGTTCAGGTATCCTCATTCTTTTCTACATTTTGTCCTTAAAAGTAGTGAAGTATGCATCCATGACTGATGTAAAATTGTCCCCTAGTGACTTAATAAATTCACTAATTTGAATTGTTATTGGTCAAGTAGTGTCCCAATTGATATTATCAATAGATGGGAAGAAGTTTTGGAAATAGAAAAATGTGCACATGAGGAGTGATCCGAACTTACATGAATTAGACTTTGTTGACCTTATTGTCCTCATGCTCTCCTCCAATTGCTTTAGTAGAAGCTCGAATAGGTCCAGTTGTAATCCCTTCTTCACAATCTTATGGGTAGTGTCAATTGCTCTGCATGCTATGCTTTTTAACCGGCTGGCTTGGAATACCTCGTATCCAAGTACACATGCACTGAACTTCATTTCTGGATTAGTGATGGATGTAACCTTTAAACCTTTTCCATCCCATACTACACCTATCACCTTTTCTATGTTAGGGCGAGGAGGATGTTTGAGTGCTTTGGCCTTGTTGGTTACTAGATAACCGGTTACTGCGTGTATTACATCCTTGGTGATGGGTTTTGGTTTATCCAACCACATTTTCGACCTAATATGTACTCTATTGAGTACTATCTGAATCCACTCGGTTTTAAATTCCTTCAAGAACATTAGGGAATTTTTCATCCCTTTCACCTCTATGTGTTTATGTTCATCTTTTAGGTTTCCATCTGTGCAAAGCTTCTTGTAAGCTTCTTCAACTTCAAGATCTCCAATTTCTACAACTTTGCAGTGGATATATGCTCAGACATCCTTGACTAGAAAAACCCTAGGTGGTATGCTTGAGAAAGCTCTAGCATCATCAGGTTGTGAAGCAACCTCAGGATATAATTTGTACTTGGGCTCTTCACAGGTAGAGTTCTTGATTAGGTTGACCTTCTTGTCCTTCGCATTCTTGATCTTGGTGACTCACGACATAGATACCATGTTTTTGTGAAATTAGGGATTTCTCCATAAACAAACTATGAGCTCAATGAGTCTTAGTTACTCACTTGATATGTTGTTGATGCTAGGAATCTGTCAGAGTAGCTGTTAATGTGCTTTTGAATCTCTCTGCAATCTGTTCGCTCTTCTCACTCTGTTCTTCTCTCTGCTTCATCTCTCTACTTTTTTCTCTACTCTTCTCTCTTAAACGCTTGGTGAATGAATGAGATTTTTTTCATACTTTTATAGATGATGCCCTAAGTGGTGCAATAAATGCTTTACCTACTTCTTGGTGATCAAAGATGGAGTCGCTCAAGGAACATACCAACTTCATCTTCGGTGAGAATGTGACGCTTGGGGTAAGTGACAACTTGGTTGTACTTTTCATATGTTCACCGATGGTGCTCAGGATGTGGCGAAGACTGATTGTCTTTTTACATGATTACCGACAATGCTCGGTTTACACTAAAAACTTAGGTTTTATATGTATACCAACGATTCATGGTATGTATTAACCGATGAGATTGTATTCACAAAATCATTACAAGTAATACCATAGTGAATCTCTATTCATGCTAATTTGGCATATTATCAATGTATATTTGAACTGATGTGAAATATAGCTTTGTATAGTGCAGTTCCATACTTACTTGTTATACTTAGGTGGGGGTGGTGATATCACTAGATCCATTGGATGAGGTGTCACCAACTATAGTGCTTGGTCCAGCATTGTCATTGTTCATAGCTTTCCTCCATAATTGATTTCTCATTCTCCTGATATATTCAATAGTGTTCCCATTAGCAAAAGTGCTTGACTCTGTCACTCAGTATTTGTATTCCTTTCTTAGATGAACAACCTTATGACAGTGTAAGCATGCCATTCCAGAGTTAGTCCAATTCCTAAACCTCCTTTTCTCATGCAGTTTGCAGCTATGTTCTTTAAATCTACCACATGTTGTGTAGTTTGTCCGCGCATTGTAATCCCAAACATATGAGTTACCGACTCTTCTCGGTTGATGAGAATTTTCTTGTTCTTTTGGCTTCCATGCTTGACTTTTCTTTTTCCTACATTCATGAGATGTGTGCCCATGCATTTTGCAAGTAGGAAAATATATTTCCATGTACGATTCCTTCTTTGGTTGTTTCACCTTAGATTTACATTCATGTGCTTTGTGTCCTTTCTTGTTATAGTTATAACATTTACCAATGAATGTAGAAGTGGATTTAGGAATACCTTTAGCTTTCCTCCTGCAAATATTTGATGTGTGGCCTGGTTTTCCACAGTGATTTCATGACTGCTTCCTTGGTCTGGGGTTTGTGTAGACATATTTTTTATCAGCTTGGTATGATGATTCTCCAAGCTTGGTATACCCTAATCTGGTGTTGTTGTTGAGTCTCCTTTCTCCATTCAGTAAATCATCCATTCTTTTTGTGTTGTCTTCAACTTTCTTGATCATATCATTGTGGTGTTGTTGAATCCTTGATTCATGCTTTAGTTTCTCATTTTCTTCTCTTAGTTCACCAGTAGCTTCTATTTTTCCATTCAGTTCTATGTTCACTCGGTTTGCCTCATGACTCATAAGAACTATTTGATTGGTGATCTCAATGTGATGTTCAGTTAGTCTTTGTATCTCGGTTTCTCTCTCTTGTAGCTTCTCAGTGATCTTCATCATGTCATCAATAGCTAATGTTCTTTCTTATTCAGCTTGTCTAGCATTATTCATAACATCAATTATCCTTACCATCTGTGTCTCTTGACCGATTTACAATACCTATACTTGTTCTGTTAGATGTTGATTGATTTCATTCAGACTTGTAATGCTTCCTTCAGATGTGTCTGATGTATTGCTAGATGTAGATCATGATAACTCAAACAAATCGGGTATCTCTTCTTCATGATAGTTTGTTTCATTGCAGCGAGATGCCATAACTTTTATTTCATCTAGTATCTCTCTCATCTTGATTCTTTCTTCTTTGTATTGCTCATAGAAGATCTGTATTTGCAACTTCTGATTCTCAATATTATTATCAAGCTTATACCTTTCCATTGTATGACCTTTTCTCTCAAGTGATTTAAACATTTCCAAATAAGAGATCTAGCTCTGATACCAATTGTTTGAATAATGGAATGGTGTGTACTGAGAGGGGAGGGGTGAATAAGTACCCTTAAAAAAAATTATCAATTAACCCTTAATTCTTTAGTAATCATTTCCTTGCATTACCGACCATATTGCTTTTCTACCTTATGCATGTAATATCAAAACATAAACTTAATTGCATGTAAACATTCATAGAAACATTCATGAAATGTAAGTACACATGACACAAAAATTGGTAACGCAGAAAACCCCTGTTAGAAGGTAAAAAGTGTGGTGGGGATGAAACCCACAAAAATTTACTATCTACAGAATGGAAGGGGTCGGTTAAGGCTACAAGTGTGATCACTTCTGATGATCTTACCCTGTTAGGAGTAACATTGTTTAGACTAGCCAAGTTCTACTCTATTAGGAGATTTTAAAAACACTGTTAAGTGTGCACTCAGTTAAGAGATTTACAATAGGACTGTTAAGTCCACCTTCTTAAAGGATTTCTTCTATGTGCTACAATTTTTAGAGAGTAGTCAAAAATACTTGTTGACCTGATAGTATGTAATCTTGAATTGTTGAATACATATCCTTTAAGTACACAATGTATATGTATCACCTATTGTGGTTGATTAATACCTATGTTCTTCTCAGTAGCCTTGAATCTTGTTCTTCATAACTGATTTCATCTTTTGTGTCCTTCTGCATGAAACTCTCTATCTGATCCTTTAGATGTCTATTGCGGCTACAATCATCATCACATACATTTGTTCTGATTGATTACATATCTATTTATACAATGAATTGACCTATTTAGGTTTCACGCTTTACAATAAAAACTCTATGATCAAAGGTTAACAACTTGACCTTGATCTCCTAGTTTGCATATTTTCAATCAGTTAGATTGATTAAAACATTTACATATTCTTTACTTATCCCTCAAGAAATGTTTTTAAAGATAAGCATAAAGCTAAATATAAAAATCAAGTGTTTTATCTGACGTGTAACTTCTCAGAATTAAAGTTGTCTCTCAGTAGACTGGTGCTTGGGTTGCTTTGTAGTCTTTACTCTTGGGTTCCTTTTTGAACTGTGTTATCAATTTACTCTTTGAATCTGTCTATCGGTTTACATTGTAGATTTTTTGTCGGGTTACTCTGTGAGTTTCTCTATCGGGTTACACTGTAAATTGCTCTATTGGGTTACACTGTAAACTGCTCTATTGGTGATAGTGCACTTAACATTTTCGGTGACCATCGCACTTGCATGTTTTTGGGTTGCACTATAAACCTATCTTTCGGTGATAATGTTACCGACGGTTCAAAAATTGTTTCCTTTGTATACTAATGACACAATATTATCCTTTAGGATTATCAATTTCAACCCAAAAAAGGATGTTAGGGGTGACTTGGAGGGTCAAGGGAAAGTCTAGTTGTCTTTGACCTTGCACTTTTTGATGAAATAGCTATCAATCTATAGCTCTTGGTCTGCACTATTCATAGCTCCTTTCGCACAAGCACCACCCATCTTCTGCACACATAAAAATGGAGAAATGGATTGTGGAAAGAGGTTTGCCTTATTCAAACCCCAATTGACGAATTAACCTTGAAATAGAAATGAAAATGCATAAAATGGAAGTTTGTTGATATGTAACAGAGGCTTCATAAGATGCCTATACCTTCATAAACCTTCATAGAGTCAAAATGATCATGAATATGCTTGAGGTTGTCTTTGATGTTGTCTTTAATTTGGATGTAGGGTAGGAATAACATGAATTCCTTCACACATGCTTAGATCTAGACATTACTCCATGTCTTTCATGCTTAATGATTGATTGAATGATTTACCTTGATTGCTTCCTGAATGCTTTAGATATATTATGAGTGCTTAGGATTGATCATGAATGCTTTGGATTAGATCACTTAATATTCAAATACTTTCCAAAATTAGGTAGGCAACCTTTCTTATATACTTCACCTAGACATTTCAGGGTACAAAACTTAGAGGAGTCTGACATGGATTTGGGGATCTTGCTAAAATCAATAGATCATTGTCCAATTCAAATTTGGGGCCACTTATCGAGGTTAGGGGCGACTCTTATGTCAAGGGCAACCCAACTCATTCTATACCCACCCAATCACCCTACACTACCATTTAAATAGGCTCAAATTTGGGTTGAGGGTCCAATTTGATATGGGATACTAGAAATATGTGTAAAATCAAGGCTAGATCAAGAATAGCAGACATGCAAGTATTGGACACGAAAATGGGGCCTAACTAAGGAAAAATTATATAGGAATACAATTTAGGACACTACACCTTGTTACTTTTACTAGTACTATGTGCTTTATCTCTCATTTGCAAGTGCTCAACCATCATACAAACCATTTAATTTTCTATTTGTGGTAGATGATTTTCTTAACATTCAAACTTCATTATGACCAAATCTTCATGTTTTTAATTTCATCTAGTTTTAGTATTCTCCTTCTATAAAAATTAGTTTTATTTATGTACATCAGTTGAATCTATTATAGTCAATTGATGTTCTCTACACAACTAATTTATTGTATTTTATCTCTTTTGTGTAATTGTATTCTCCTTTTATGTAACATTTATAATACAAAAATAGTAGCATTAACATTAAGTAACCTTTATTGAATAGGCCGAATAACTCAGAGGGGGGGGTGATTCAGTTATAAATAAATAAAAATTCTTCACTTATGTTAATCTGGTTAAATACGTAAACCAATCAGAAACTTATAACTGATAAAAACATGAAAGCACAAAACCATCAACACAATGAACACCATAGTTTACATAGAAACCCAAACTAGGAAAAACTACAGAGAAACTAATTCTTATTAAATGAACATCGATTAAGATGACACCTATTAAGGTGATTTTTACAAGGCCTCACTATCAGTTTTCTCACTGTTGTTTGGCTCACTGTCGGTTGGGCTAACTACCCAAAAATAAGAAAGGCTAACTGTCGATACAAATAGTATAAGAATATAAGAAATGAAAGTAGAAACCACCATTGAAGTCACTGTCACCAATAATCTACAATATAAAAATGATATAACAGTCTGCTATTGATTGCATCAACTCACACATACATCAACACACTGATTTTCCCTCATTGGATTCACATTCACTTCACATATATTACTTGCATCCAAGCATCATACAAACAACTGAGATTATCGCTCTTCTTATAATTCTTGATGCTAACAACCAAGTTGGCTTAAACAGATTTGAAATAGGTCACATCAAAACATTCCCATGATGGTAAGGGATAAAATGTGGACCACCTTACACAATACAAAATTCTTTGAACATATCAACATGCTACACAATCTTTGAGACCTTTGGTACCAACGGATAGGATCTATACATTAATCAATTGAAGCACAATGAACACATCCAAGATAGGACTAAACAAAAACAAATGTTCTACCTTAAGGTGCACATAAAAAGGGACCAACACCGATACAGATAAGGATAAACATTTAGAGAACATCCTTTAGTGAACACTTCTACCAATACACCAACACCAACTATCGATACACCAAAAATAACCAAATGATAAATGAACTACATCTATAAATTAGATATGTTGACATCATTGACAACCATTAATGACAACAACAATAATAACATCAACCTCACATTGTAACAATCCCCCCCTTTGTCATTGATGGCAATATTCATCAATAACAAAGCAAAGAACTAAGTGTGAAAAGATATCAGCATCAAAGTTCTCTATCACTCTTCTCCAACTTTTCTTCTCCTCCTTTTACAATAATGAAAAAGGTCCAAACTCCCCCTTACTAACTCACTCTACTCCCCCTAAGAGGAATCCACCAAGCATTGATCTAGAAATGATTAACCATGCAATTCACTGGACCAATGCACACACCAGTGCATTTATTGAACACTAGTTAGGGGCAGATCGCCCAACTTCCCCCTGAGATACTCAAAAGTATCCTTGCACAATTTTTTTGTAAATATGTCTACTATATTCTCCTTTGTAGGCACATACTCAAGCTTGACTTTCTTTTCCAACACCTCTCTCAAGAAATGATACTTGATAGTTATATGTTTCATTATGGAGTGTTGCACGAGATTCTTTGAAATATTTATAGCACTGGTATTATCATAAATGATTGAAATTATCTCATCAAAAGTTATACCAATATCCTTCAAATTATATTTCATCCACAATACCTAAGTACAACATGAGGATGTTGCAATGTATTATGATTCAATAGTTGATAGTATCACCAAATCTTGTTTCTTGCTTAACCAAGCAACCAACTGGGATCCAAGAAAATAAGCTCCACTACTAGTATTTCTCTTGTTATCTAGACAAACAGCCCAATCTACATTAGTATAAGTTGTCACCGTGAAATATGAACCTTTTGGCTACCATAATCCAAACTCTTTTATTCCCTTCATATATCTAAAAATCCTCTTTATTGTCATAACATGTGATACTTTCCATTCTTGCTGAAATCTGGCTGGAAATCATATTGCATACATAATATAGGTTGTTAAAAAGAAGACTCCAGAGATCGACTAGTCTAGAAGGAAGCCTAAAATCACTCACTTGAAAGTCTTTGGCTCTTCAACTTATGTTTGGATTCTAGATTCCAAGTGCTCAAAATTAGATTCCAAGAGTCAAAAGTAGCATTCATATACAATAGTCCTCCATCATTGATCTTTTCTTACTTGCATCACCCTTCGGTGGATCATCTTCCTTAGTCAACTTACATCTGGTAACAATAGGAGTACATACCAGTTTAGAACTCTCCAAACCAAACTTCTTCAAAAATTCCTTTACATAATTGGACTGAGAAATGAAAATTCCTTTACTCTCCTGATTTACCTACAACCCAAGAAAGAAATTCAACTCACCAATCATGGATATCTCAAATTCCTTTTGCATCTCCTCTACAAATTTCCTACACAAGTCATCCTTTTCTCCAAAAATAATGTCATCAACATAAACCACAATAATCAAAATATAATATGAATAAATTTTATAATACAAATTACTATATGCTGACCCTTTCTGAAATCCTTGTTCAATCAAATATCCATCCAATCTACCATACCAGGCCCTAGGTGTCTTCTTTAATCCATACAATTCCTTCTTTAATTTGCACACAACATCTGGATTCCCTCATGATCTGAATCCTTCTGATTGCTCAATGTAAACTTCTTCTTTCAATTCTCCATTCAATAATGTTGACTTAACATCCATCCGATAAACCTTGAAATCTTTAAATGTTGTAAATGTAAGAAATATCTGGATCACTTTCATCCGGGAAAAAAAGGCACAAGTCTCATCAAAATATGCGCCTTCAATCTGAGTGTAACCTTTGCATACTAACCTTGCCTTATTCCTTATTACCTTACCATTCTCATATAGTTTATTCTGGAAAACCCATTTAGTACCAATTACATTCTTGTCAGCTGGTCTAGGCACAAAATCCCATATCTGATTCTTTTCTATTTGATAAAGTTCTACCTTCATTGCTCTTACCCACTTTTGATCATTACACGCTTCTTCCATAGTATTAGTCTTAATTTCTAAAAGTAAACATAACAAAACTTGATCTTGTGCTACTCTACTTCTAGTAACAATGCCTCTATGCTTATCACCAATAATATGATTCTCATAATGATTTCTCTATACATACCTTGGTGTCTTAGTTATAGATGTCGGAGCCTGTCTTGTTTCTTCCTCGTCTTTCTTATCTTCCTTTCCCCTGTCCTCTATATCAGACTCATATTCAAGGTATTTCTTAGGAGTTTTATGAAAGCCTTCATCAACCTTCACATTCACACTTTCTACAATCTTATTCAATCTCTTGTTTTAATGTCGATATGCCTTGCTCTTTGTAGAATATCCTAGAAATATACCTTCATCTGAATTGCTATCAAACTTGCCATGATTGTCCTCATCTTTCTGAATGTAACATTTGCTTCCAAAAATCATGAAATATGTCATTGTAGGTTCTCTTCCGTGCATATCTCATACGATATCTTTCCATAATTATTCCAATAAAGAACTTTGTTAAGTGTGTACACAATTTTATGTACTGCTTATCTCTAGTAAACCTCTGATAAACTTCCTTTCTTCATCATTGTCCTTGCTACTTCCTATATTGTCTGATTCATTCATTCTTTCCACTACACCATTTTGTTGTGGTGTTCTACCTACTGATAATTGTCTCTTAATTCCACATTTCTCACAAAAATTCTCAAACTCATTAATTGTAAACTCTCCTCCTTTATCATATTTTAAACATTTAATCTTCCTACCACATTCATTCTCAACTCTTGATTTAAAAATTTTGAACTTCTCAAATGCTTCTAATTTTTCTCTTGGAAATGAAACCCAATATAATCTTGAATAATCATCAATGAAAAGTATGAAGTATCTCCCACCTTGTAAACTCCTTTTTTGGTAGGACCATATAGGTAAGTGTGCACTAGATACAATTGTTATACACTAAATTTTGCACCCTGCTAAGCGCTTGAGCCTAACAATATAGTATAACATGGGAATCACTTCTAGGTTGTGGGACCTCTGCTAACTGAAGTGAAGCCTCCAGATTCTAGGCTGGTTCCTCTTGGATAATCACCTTATTTTCTTTTAAACATGAAAGTAAACTTGGAAGGAAAAGGGATAGAAGGATAACTAAATGGAAATGACTAAAAAGCAAATTTATCCTACTAGGTGATGCACCGAAGGTAACATGAATCATAACACATTGACCAAGCTAGCATGAAATTCATGAATCTAGCTGAACACAACTTTTTCAATAGGTTTGCATAAGTATTTCATAGAGAGGACTGAAATGAAAAGAGGCTATTCAACGAAAGAGAATATTTCACAAACAATAGCATATCCAAGGAGATAGACATAGACTATGACCTGCAAACAAACATCCACTCCAGCAAGTAGGTACAGGAATGAGACAAGGTAATAAGGGATGAACAAAATCCACAAGATTATCTAAATCAAATCACCCACAGTAGTGCACAAAGATGCAGAAATAAAGAAGGCTCAAGAACTCCAAGATTTCTCTAACATTTAACCACTATATTATGCTTCAATAAGAGAAATACAAACAAGAAAAAGCTTGAGGACAGAGAAAATGTCATAGAAAACCTTTGCATAATCTGGAATTCAATGAGATATTACAAACAGATGAAAACCTAAGGGCAGAGATAATGCCACAGAAAGTCTTGCATAAGCTGAAAAACCTAGCTTAAAAAGCTTCTAAAACTACTTATATACAACCTCCCCTAGCACACAGGCTCAGAATTCAATCCATCGATCAATTAGGGAAGAATTAGGTTTTACAATAGATTTTCAATAAATAATACATAAACCCTAAAATAGTCAAGTCTTCTCATCAATGCACTCGGGAAATATCTCAAAAGATCAGATATAGTCATGAATACATCTCCCATCACCATAAATTTGATCAGAAAAGTTGGCTCAACCCATCTCTCTTGTCAGCAACTTGAAAGACCATGCCACCGCCATGAAACCCTGAGATCATATTTGAATATTTGAATATTTGTTTATAACAGTCACAGGTGGCGTGGAATACTGCATCAACGGTTCAGAAAAAGACTTGATTTCCTTTTTAAAACACAGTTGTTGATCTTTATCTTTATCTTTATTCTTTACTTAGTCTTTGAGTTTAGATCTGATCACAGATATGTGGTGAACTAGTGCAATGCCTCAAAGATTAAACATCTTCATCTTTATTATCAATCCTTTCCACCCGTTGTCCAATTTTTCCTTACTTACTATGTCTTTATCTTAGTTCTGACCTTAGCCTTAACTTGCCTTTGAATCATCTTTAACCTTGGGTGTTTGAAAACCTTTATGTCTCTGAGTCTCTAGATCATTTCTTTAACCATGAGTTCATTGAGAGACTTCACGCTAGCCACAAGATCTAAACTTGATCCACTCTAAATAAAAGGCCTGCACTGAATCTCTAGGCCATAGAAGAATATTCCTTTTCATTGCGAGATTACATGAGAACCACAAGATCAAACCTTGATCAATTCCAAATCAATGGTCTGCGTTGAATCTCTGAACCTTAAGAGCATATTCCTTTTCATTGCAAGATTACACAAGAACCACAAGATCAAAAGGCAATCGATGGCTCAGAATTAAACCTAACTTTAACTTTACTATAACTCTGGCCCATTCTAAGATCACGCGACTGAGCGTATCTCACAATCTCCAAGTATCCGACCTAACCATGGTTTCATTCAGAGATTTAGCACCAGCCCCAGGATCATCTCAACATCAATAGCCATGATTTTATCTTTGAAAACTCTGAACTAAACTTGAATTAACTTCCTTGACTTGGGTTTATTCAGAGATTTAGCAACTGAAGAAAACTCAAAGTCGTGGGATGATTTGCTAACTCAAGGGTTCATTACGAGACTTCACGTGAGTCATAGGATTAGAACAAGATCAACAATATGTGTGTAATCTTAGAACAAATAACTTAACCTCAAGTCCACTTAGAGATCACGTGAATGAAGGAAAACTCAAACCCGACGTGAACTCTGGGTTTATCTGGAGATCACAAGATAGACTGAGTCGCTGAATCTCCCAATGTTTTGACTAACTTGTTACCCAAATTTGTATTCATTCATTTGGTTGTTTGATTAGACCTAATTACTAGGTGAAATGCTACATTAACCTAGTTTGCATTATTAGTGGTCTGATTAAGATTTATGTTCATTTGAGCTAATTTGCAAATGGATGGAAAAGAAAGATATGATTCAAAGTGATACATATATAGTCAGATTTTTTAACATGAAAGAGAGGTGAAGAAAAGAAAACCTAACATTTCTCTGGGCTCACACATGCTATGAGCATGGACAACCTCTACAAGTGTAGGGCTATTTACATACAGATATAAAATCAAATGAACAAAAATGTGGGGTATCAGACATTGTCTAATAGGTTGAAAGAGAGTTTATCCTAGGTGATTCCAGAGTCCTCCATGTTGAAGCCAGAACCTGTAGAGGTAAAAGAAGAAAGGGGTTAGATCCATGGGATCTAAGCAATGCATAACACCAGACATTTATATCCATCAAATATGCATGCACATAAACAGTCATACATCTGGAGAGGGGGACCGTGTCCCAGACCTGTATGCACTTACAGAAATGTTGTTGCTGAGAGGGAAGTACTATGTTTTTCTAACTTGTTTGTTCCATGTGCATATATAGAGGAGCTATAAATTTCCTTGTCTAGGAACAGGGACTCATCAAAGGCAGCCATTAAAATCCACCTTTGAAGAATGTTGAGCCTAGACAAGGGCACCTA
Source organism: Thuja plicata (assembly GCA_018584345.1). NCBI lineage: Eukaryota > Viridiplantae > Streptophyta > Pinopsida > Cupressales > Cupressaceae > Thuja > Thuja plicata. The sequence continues at coordinate 1,077,979 of MU228196.1, read as the reverse complement.
TAGAGAAGATCAATAAATGTCCTGGTTTGTGTAAAAGTAGACTTCAAAGACAACCATTATAAGTCATCTTTGAAGAATGTTGAGCATAGAAAAGAACACCTATGACCCAAAAACAATCCATGGGGCACCAGGAAGGAGAGAATTGTTCAACAACCAGCATTGAAGACACAAGCAATGCATGTGACACATTCTGCAATTTCAGCATAGTAGGTTGGATCTCAACAGTTGGATACATTTATATGTCAATGACGCATGCACCTTCAAAGTTCAGGGGAGTAAGAGGTATGGTGTTTTTCATATGAATATGTGAATCTATGCATGCATATCATATGTAAGGAAGAAATGAAAACAACATGTTGATATCATTGTTGGTTGTACATGAACAAAGATGATATGCATATTTAAATGCCTCTAACAAGCAGTGTCAGGAAAACAATGATGTATGATGATCAAAGTATTGAAAAAACAAATTTAAAAGAAGCCAAATGCATTCAAAACAATAGCATGATGCCCCAACCATGAACTTCATCAATGCATGGAAGTAACAACATCAGGAGAAATGAGGACAGCAAGTGTTTGATCCATTTTACAAGACTATTAAGAGATAGCAACAGCAATAGAGCCATAACTTTCCAAAATGAATCCATGCATAACATTACAACTTCATGATGCTCCCTTGTATGGATTAAAAATAGTAAAATACTCCAGAATAAATCAAAATACAGTCATGAGCTCGCAACAATGGCACAAAGTTGCAAAGTATTTTCCAGCATTACAATATCATCTAAACAACATCACAGGGAAAAAAAATGCCACTTCCTGTGGATTAGGAAATAAGATCCAAGCAGAGGCAACATGTTCTCAATGTATTTCCAGCTCACAAACAGTATTGTTGTAGCAAAACGTTCTTTTCCATGAAGAGAAAACAAATTTTTAAACCAAAATGCAAGTAAAGAGTGAGCAAAAATCAATCTAAACAACATTAAAAGGCTTATTTGCATCCATGGGAAGCAATATGGTGCCAAAACGCCCCCTTTTATGCATTCAAATCATACATTCAAAAGAAAAATGAGTGATGCCCTAGTAATCACATTTTTTTTTGCAAGCAAGGAAAGAAACAAACAGAAAATGTTTTCTATAGCCCATGACTTTGAAATGGAGGTAAAAGCAATGCCAATGTTCCAAATGTTTCCAACAGTTACAAAGAAGCAAACATTACCTTATGGTGCCCCTTTGTATGGAGACCAAAATAGAGTTGATGGATGCAAGAAATACAAACAACAAAAGGATAAATGAAGACTTTAATCAATAATGTCCTAGCCATGTTTTGGCATTAAAAAACAATATGCAAATAGCCTTAATACAAGAGCAAGTAACAGAGCCCGCGGCCTCATCAAATAAAAGCATTATTAGACATTCAAGATAGCAAAGCCCATCAAAGATGAAAACCAAAGGCAGCTCGAATGGAGGAAAATATGAAGAAATATGGAGCACAATATCATGCAGCCGAGTTACCAAATGAAGACATTAATCAATGATGAACTTACCCCAATACTTTATGAATTCAGACTTGCCATCATCAAACCCAAAAAATCCACAAAGCTCGATCTAGAAGTTGAAAGTTTCCCAAAACACTGTTTTCTTTCCTCCCAAACAATAGTTAGGGCACCAAGCCGTGATTTCTCCTTGCAATTCGATGGAGAATGGTCAACATTGTTTTAGGGCAAAGTTTGGTCATTTTTTTCAATTTTTGAACATAGGGAAATATGTTTAAAATAAGGTAAGGATTAATGCTATAGCAATGTGGGGGTTATATAAGCAAATGTTTTTAAAGGCTTTAAAATGTGTCCTTTAGGGGCAAAATTCAAAAATGAGAATGCATACCCTAGGTCCTAAGTATTATGGCTATTTTAATAGCATATCTATCATTCTTAGGGTCATTGATTGATTTAAGATGGGAGGTAAAATGTAAAATCATGCATATTCTACTATTGTGAATATTTGTCCTATGAGATTTTATAAACCATTTGGGCAAATATCATTTGTCAAGCATGATTAATAGGGAGAAAATAGATTTAGTTTTGGTGAAGAGATTATGATTTCAAAATTCTCTCACCTACCCCTATAAATCCGAGAATCTGACATCCAGATTTGGGAAACATGTTGGTGAACCTAAAAATGCAGTTTTCCAGATATATTTCTGCTTCCAGTCCTGATTTCATGGTGATGATTTCCAGATTCATGGAGATGTGATTTTCCTCTTATTTCCTATTTATACCCTTCACATTCTTGTGAGAGCGGGTTCTTCCATTTTCTATCCATGTTGGATATTGAGTGTTTGTAACTCTTGAGCAATTTTGGCTCCTTCATATTAATGTAATAGCAGTATTTCCTTCTTATCATATTCATTTTCTGAGTTGTTAATAAGTGTTATATCAAGTAGATGTGATTAAATATAATCCTTTCTTGATGTTTTGCTTGTTTGGGAGTTCAAAAGATTCATCTTGTTTCTTAAGGGGTCATTCTTGTGTGCAAATTCCAGTTATCTAAGTTGTGGAGTCCTTTTCCCTTCTTAGGTACACTCAGCACTTGGATAGTCTTGAAAGTGATAGGATAGATAGTGCTAAGTTGTGAAGTTTAAGCTTTGTTTTAAGAATACTTGTGAGCATAATGAAGATGTGAATCATTCTAAAATTGGTGAATCACCTCATTTTCCCTTTCAGTTAATTACTTTCATGCATTTCTATCCCTTTTCCCCCTAAGGTTCAGTTCAAATTTCAAGGTGATTCAAGGGAAGCCGACCCTTAACCCAGAGGTTTACTTTCATAGTTGTCCCACACTTGAAAGTACTCCCATGTTACACAGGATTGCTAAGTTTTATACTTAGTCATCACGGGTGCAATCCTTAGTGTTAGCGATTCTTGGCACGCCCGGTGGGATAAACTTTTGAGTTACTATTCTAGAAGATTTTATATGGGTTGTTGTTTGGTATGAGCAGTAGCTATGTTCTTATTGTGATTTATGAAATATCATACTTGGTGACTCTACTCTTATTTATGCAGATTAGTCATGTTAGCACATGAAAGGGATACCAACCAGGTAGAGCAAGAATCCTTTTGAGTATAGGGATCTACCTTCATCCAAGAAAAGAGAAAAGATAGCCAAAAGCACTCAACCCCAACCTAGTGCATCCCAGCCTACTATTTCCAATCATATCCCTTTAGGTAGTCATGTTATCCCACCACTCCCTGTATTATCTCGAGTGCTCCCAGCAGTTCAAGTTCTCCCAAATCCACCTATGGCCAGAAATCATCCTTTTGTGGCTTTTATCCAAGGTAGCCCTTTGAATTTACAACAGCATAATGACATACATATATGATCCCTTAAAAGCTTTCTTGTTTTTACTAGAGAATATCAAACCTCGGCCATTGAACATGTAAGAGATATTGCATCCCTATGTGGTCTTTATCACATCAGTCATGATGATGTAGCTGTTAGGTTATTGGCAGCATCATTTAAGGGCAAAGCTTTGCAATGGTTTAGGGGTTTAACAGTTAACTCCATATCAACCTGGGATGATCTAGGTGTTTCCCTTACTGCCCAGTTTGAAGATAAGTCTGACCATCTCTCCTTAGTAGAACATCTAACTACCACCAAGAGGTCACCTTAGGAGCACATGACAAACTTCAATTTTAGGTTCCGAAGGACATGGAACATAATTCTAGTAGCAGTTAGGCCTTCAAGCCAACATGCTTTTATGTACTATTTGAGAGCACTTAACAGTGACATATCTGTGACAATCCAAACGATGGGATGTAACAACTTGCCGGTAGCCTTTGATATTGCCATAAGAGCAGAGAATAGCCTCATTTAAGCAAGGAAAATAGCCCCAAGGCCTCTAATGCCTTTCTTTCCAGAATTGCAACCTGATCCTGAATCAATCCCATCCTTGGCATCTATTCCACCTATACCAAACCCTTCTAAACAAACTATTTATCCAGTTGTAGACCAGTCCCAAGAGATGAATGAGATCAAAAAGGCCTTGCAAAGTGTTACTAATGAGTTGGTTAGTCTTAAAAGCAGAAATTTCAGCCTCATCAACAACCCTACCAACACCCTTACGAAGCTCCATATCAGGCCCAGTATCAGCAAAATAGACCTCCCTACCATTCAGGACAGCAAGGTCAAGCAAGGAACTATAATCAGAGAGCCAGTCATCCCTACAATCCTAACATCCCTAGTGCTTCTAGAGAACTTGTTCCTGTAGCATAGAACAATATGGCCCAGGATTATGAGTGGAATTTTCCCTGCAACCAACAACACATTCACAGAGTTTGTTGATGAGCCTCTCAAAAGGCCATATTTTCCATGTGTTTACTTTCCTTTTTCAGCATTTTGATTTCAAAGAAGAAGACTTTAAACTTATGGTTTTTATATATTTTATATATAAGGACATGAGTAGGTAAAATGGATGGTAGAAACATAATGTATTTTTCTTGGAACTGATGGATAGAAGTTGCAGGATATAAGTGATTCCATGTTGATGGATAGTCCTTTTCCCTATGCTATGTTTATGGGTAGTCTCCTTCCTGTAGCCGAATGTTGTGCAAAAATATTGAATGAAATCTCACACTTCTTTCTTAGTAGTAAATGATAAAATATATTTATGCGTCGGAAGTTATGTATACTAACCATTTTGTAGGAGTCAAGTTATGGCACATTCAATAATTCCAACATGGTGTTGAAAGGGTCAACAACAGTTGTTACCTTCAGAAGCACCAGCATAAAGCAAGGAATTAAGTAAAGTGATTGAAGATGGGCATGTCATAGAACTCTCACTAAGGAACAAGTCAGTTCAGTTCCTGAGAAGACACCGTGCACAGATCTAGAACCACTGCATGCTATATTCTGGGAAGAACTTGAAGACCTACTATTGTTGTTCAAGATTTCTGTTATGAGCACGATGTATCCATTAGTGATCCTCATTAATGGAGTGATCCTAGATTTAGGTAGAAGTGTAGTTCCTCCTTAAATAAGTGGAATTTTGTAGTTCCACAGGAGAGAGTTAATTGATACAATTTATGGAATAGAGTTTGACATTGTAGCATTGTTTATTTTCCAAGTACATTTTCCTCCATGAATGAAAAGAGTGCATAATTTGAGTTTTAGTCTCTTATCTTGATTGCATTTCTATTCACTCATCCAAGGGGGCCCACTTGGTGAGTGAATCATTTTATTAGATTAGAAGTTATTTCCCTACTCATTAAGAAGTAAATAGAACTCTGATGTTCCTGCAGCCACTAGTAACGAAACTGGTGCACTGTTCCTACAGCATAGGCGAGCAGAGTAACCCCTTCTCGTGATAACTATTTTCTTAGCATAATTGCATTCAATTGAGATAGTATAGATTCCTGAAGCATAATGTATTTTGATTCCATAGGTTTAGCCATGAGAATCAAGGAAGTTTGAAGCATATACTTTACAAACACCATTCCAAGTTTACGTCCCTAGCCGATAATTAAATGCGACTAAATAATCTACTTAGCAGCCATTTAGGGTGTCCAATCCTGAAGAAGCAGTCCAATGCTATGTGTTTCTAAGATTATTGTTTGGCCAAGCATTTTTGGCGCCGCTGCTGGGGATGGTGTTAGTTCAAGCCCACTTTGGTGTTCATGATTCCAGTTTTTATAATCTAGGATTTAATTTCAAGCAATCATTTTATGCATAGAAGAAGAGATCCTTGTGGAATATTTCTTCCTTGACAATACCAGGCTGAACCATTTGATCTTTTTAATCCTGAGCCTGAAGAACCCCAAGTAGATAGTGAAGAAGAAGACCTGTTTGAAAATCCATTTGCACACGCCCAAGGAGAAATTTCATCACCCTCATCCTCTAAAGAATCGCTACATCTAGAAGTCTTTTTTGATGATCCTGAGTATCACAACAACCCATTAGCTCTTTTTTTATACCATCCACCACCACAGCAGCAACTAGGCCCTCCTCCAAGGATGGCTCAGCCTACCTTTCCCTTCCCAATTCCTCCTCAGCAAGGTAACCAAAACCTGAAGAACATTCCAGCCGCTGCACTGCCAAAATTCTATGTACTTATCACTAAAGATCCTGAGACCTTCCTCTTCGAGTTCGATATCCTCTACAAGAGCTATGACTACACAACTGATGCCCATAAGCTAAAGTTGTTTCTGTCAACTATTAAAGAGGTCGCTCTACGGTGGTTTATGAGCCTCAAAGCTAATTTCGTACCAAATTGGAATTCCATGAGCAACATGTTTCTTGCAAAATATAAAGAATACTGTAGAGGATGGGATTTAAAAGGAGATGACATCTTCAAGATGTCGTAGAAAGAGGATGAAACCTTGGAAGACTATGTTTCCAGGTTTATGTATAACTTGCAACACAATGCTTAACACCGGTTGAATGAGGAATCACAGAAAGATCTGTTCCTCAAAGGTGTCAATGAAGGAAGCATAGAGGCCTTGGACCTTATGGAAGGCGGCAATATCACCCAAAAAAATTGGGGAGAGATCAAGACCATATGTATGAATTACTCAAGGGCTACAGTAAAAAAAGGAAGAGGATTAAGGGACCTACCTCAAAAGACAAATGGCTCTGGAGTTTCTAAGATAGAACTATCCAACCTCTTGTTTGACTTCAAGAAGGACATTATCAATGACATGGCCACTCAGCTAGACACCATGCAAGCCCAAAGGAAGAAAGAGGATGCAGACGCTATGTTGGCTAAATTTTGCTCCCACTGTAGGGAGAAGAAAAGAAAATGTAAGTGCAAAACTGTTGCATCTGTGGACACTACTTCAATGCCCACCGAGTTCAAAGCAATAGATGAGGAGAATGGAGAAGTCTTTTACATGGCTCAAAGGTGACCATGGGCTCAGAGATAAGGTATGCCTCAAGACCCCTTAAATCATTTTGGTTATAATAATAATAATAGAAATCAATGGCAGAATCAAAACCCCCACAATTCTGTTCCTCAAGGACAGAATTGGAATAATCACTGGCCCAACCAGCAACCACAGAATAACTAGAATTTTTAGCAGCCACAGTATAACCAGAACTTTCAACCTCAGTTTAACCCATATCAACAACAGTTCAATCCATACCAGCAGCCGCAGCAAAATAACCAATAGCAACCACATGGTAATTGGCAACATCAACCTTAGTGGGGACCCAATCAGCCTAATCAGCAGCAAGCTATTATGCCTCCACCTCAGCAAAAAGCTATTATGCCTTCTCCTCCTGTAGCCAATAATAGTCCTCAAAAACTACAACTGCCTGCGCAAGCAAATCCAAATCCAAATAACAAGCAGCAAGCCTATTCACTGCAAGTGAATGGTATTCACCTAAGATCAGGGACCACATTGCCTACACTAAGAGCACCCATAATAACTAATATTTTTGATATTGAGGAAGCTTCTAACAATCAAAATACTGTTGTCCCACCTGTTGCACCACCTATTCCAGTTGAGAAAATCCCACCTTTTCTGTAGAGATTGGCCCAACCTTCAGTATCCCCTAAAGAGAATACTATTGCAAATGACCTGATTGACCAACTGAAGCAAATGACTATCCAAATACCATTATTAGATGCCCTCAAGGAAATTCCAATCTATAA
>MU228196.1:1036553-1062891 GCA_018584345.1 Thuja plicata | reverse complement strand
AATATTGAATGAAATCTCACACTTCTTTCTTAGTATTAAATGATAAAATATATTTATGCATCGGAAGTTATGTATACTAACCATTTTGTAGGAGTCAAGTTATGGCACATTCAAGAATTCTAGCATGGTGTTGAAAGGGTCAACGACAGCCGTTACCTTCAGAAGCACTAGCATAAAGCAAGGAATTAAGTAAAGTGGTTGAAGATGGGCGTGTTGTAGAACTCTCGCAGAGGAACAAGTTAGTTTAGTTCCTGAGAAGACACCGCGCGCAGATCTAGAACCATTGCATGCTATAGTCTGGGAAGAACTTGAAGACCTACTATTGCTGTTCGAGATTTCTGTTATGAGCACGATGTATCCATTAGTGATCCTCATTAATGGAGTGATCCTAGATTTAGGTAGTAATGTAGTTCCTCCTTAAATAAGTGGAATTCTGTAGTTCCACAGGAGAGAGTTAATTGATACAATTTCTGGAATAGAGTTTGACATTGTAGCATTGTTTATATTCCAAGTACATTTTCCTCCATGAATGAATAGAGTGTATAATTTGAGTTTCAGTCTCTTATATTGATTGAATTTCTATTCACTCATCCAAGGGGGCCCACTTGGTGAGTGAATCATTTTATTAGATTAGAAGTTATTTCCCTGCTCATTAAGAAGTAAATAGAACTCTGTTGTTACTGCAACCACTAGTAACAGAACTGGTGCACTATTCCTGCAACATAGGCGAGCAGAGTAACCCCTACTCGTGATTACTATTTTCTTAGCATAATTGCATTCAATTGAGATATTATAGATTCCTGAAGCATAATGTATTTTGATTCCATAGGTTTAGCCATGAGAATCAAGGAAGTTTGAAGCATATACTTTGCAAACACCATTCCAAGTTTACGTCCCTGGTCGATAATTAAATGAGACTAAATAATCTACTTAGCAACCATTTAGGGTGTCCAATCCTGAAGTAGCAGTCCAATGCTATGTGTTTCTGAGATGATTTTTTGGCCAAGAATTTGTCCCAATGGATTTGGTCAAACCCTTGTGGCACAAAATAATGTTATGTCGTAGCCGGAAGTACCACAAGAGCCTCAAATGCAGCAGAATCAGTTAGCTAGCCCAAGTGAGCACAGTGCATCTGATGTGGCTCTCATGAATTGGAAAAATGAGGAGTTCTACATGGTTAACTCTATCAGCAATTAGAATTATACTTCAGTTTCGGCTAATACAAGATCTAAGAAGAGGGCTATGGAGGCAGAACAACTAGTTTCAAATGGCCAACAACCCCCGATGGTGGTTTCTCAACCTGAGGTTGTCCAAATATTGCCTTGAGGGAAATCTTTACTAGCTAAGGAGCCTATGAAAATAGTGGTACAACCTACACCAACACAATCAGAAGGTGCTACAAGAAAGGGACAGCCAGAGGTAAGCCTGGGTTCCTTCAATATTGTTGAGAAAATGAAGAAAAATTCTATAAGTGTACCCATGCTAGATACCTTAGCCATTCCTAGGAAAAAGGAATTGATGTTAGATGCTTTATCTAATATTTCTTTGACTGACAAAGATGTTGTAGAGCAACCTAGGGTTTTAATGGCTGATTTGTCTCAGAAGGAACATAATGTAAAAGATAGAACAAAGCCCATAAATAAATAGCAGACCTCACAAGTCAAGCCTCCTCCCTTCTATGTCACTCTTGTTATTGGAAAGTTTTTTGTATATAACAATATGATTGACTCAGGAGCAAGCAGCTCGGTTATACCTAAGCAATTGGCTGACACTTTAGGATTATCCTATGAGCCTCTAGATAGACTTGTTGTCCAACTAGATGGGTCATCAATTAGTACAATTGGAGTGATAAAGAACTTAAGCCTCACCTTGCATGAGTGTCCTAGCTTTTCAATTCCCCAAGATATCTATGTTATTGACCTACCACCCTACTTTTCCATTTGCCTTAGTAGAGATTTTACTACCAAGTTGGGTGGGTAACTTTCCTCATATTGGTCTCATCTATATTTTAGGACTAGGTATGGTGCAAGGGTTAGAATTAAATCAGAATCCTTTGCAAAAGACCATGTTGAGCCCTATACACCTAGCCCCATCAATGCCAACCTGACATTCCATGAGTCAGAACTTGTTATTCCATAACCAGAGACCACTACTGAGAGTATCCCAGATATTGTCTTGGATGAGTGGGTAGAAGAGAACCTAGATTATGACCCTTTTAGAAACATGGAAGTATCTGGCATAGGGATGTACATCATTCATGAGAAGAATGCAGTAATCCCAAATTTGATGAAGAAAGAGGATCCAATACAACAAAAGAATGACCTATGGTAATTGTTCTTTGATGGCGCCAGAAGAAATATTGGTGTAGGAGGAGGGGTTGTTCTAGTTTCACCAGAAAATCAAAGGTATTACTCTATTTTATTCTTTTCATTTAGTTGCACTAATAATACAGCGGAATATGAAGCCTTAATTCATGGTTTAGAATGGGCTAGAAAGAAGGGCATCAAGTGTTTGCAAGTTTTCAGTTAAAGTGAATTGATATTTAATCAGATTCATAACACTAACCTCACTAAAAATGATGTGCTCAAGATGTATAAGCATAGAGTTTGGGATCTGATTGAAGGTTTTGATGCTTTTAATCTAATGTTTGTTCCAAGAAATCAAAACAAGCAAGCAGATAGGCTGGCTGCAATGGGAGCTGAATATGACATTCCTAAAGAAGTCAAGAATACTGAAATGCAACAGTATGTGAAAATCCTGGTAAGACCTTCAGTCCCAGACAACCAGGTAAGCTGGCAAATTTTTGAAAGTGATGAACAAATTCTAAATTTTCTCATGGAAGAGGTCGAGTTTTCTAATGCTGATTAGAGTAAACATGCCCATTAATACAATGATTAGATATTGTAGTTAAAAACTAACAAATTACCCAAGAGGTTGGTCACCCTTGAGTCTATTTTTAACTTTGATGATCAGATTAAGGGAGAAAAGGCAAGCATGGTAGTAAAAGAGGAACACTACCAGCCAGTTGAGATACTCCGGGATAAATTCTTAAAACTTGGGAAGGTATGTACACAACCTGAACAACAAGCATTTGTTTCATTATGCCAAGAATTTAGGGATGTATTTGCATGGGAATACCATGATTTGAAAGGGTTTGACCCTGACTTAGCCTAGCACACCATTGAACTTCAACCTAGTGCTAAGCCTGTTAGACAGAAACAATGGCCAATAAACCCCAAGTTAGAGGGACTGATAAAAACTGAGCTAAGAAAAATGATAGAGGCTAACATTATATTTCCTATTAAGCATACTTCCTAGGTTTCTAATTTGGTGCATGTCAGGAAGAAGAATGGTGAGATCTGGCTATGTGTGGATTTCAGAGATCTAAACCGAGCCTCATTGAAGGATCACCATCCATTGCCCTCTATGGAACAGATACTACAGTTACTATCAGGCTCTAATAGATTTTCATTGTTAGATGGTTTTTCTAGTTATAACCAGATCTTGGTGAAAGAGGAGGTCCAGTATAAAATAGTTTTCACAACTAAATGGGGCACCATGGCATACAAGATGCCTTTTGGGTTATCTAATGTTGGTGCTACTTTCCAGAAAGACATGGAGATGGCATTTGCTGGCTTAATGTATAAATTTTTCCTAGTCTATCTAGATGACATAACTATTTTCTCAAAGAATACTAATGAACACTTAGTTCATTTGAAGCAGATTTTTGAGAGGTGCAGAGAATTTGGAGTATCCTTGAGCCCCAAGAAGTGCATTTTTGTTATTAATGAAGGTAGGCTTCTGGGGCATATCATCTCCAAGGAAGGAACAACTATTGATCTGGAAAGAGTAAGTGCAATCCTAGCATTGACATTACCAACACATAAGAAAGGGCAGCAAAGTTTCTTGTGAAGAATCAACTTATTGAGAAGATTTATTTTGAATGTTGCAGCATTGTTAAAACCGATGACTCAAATGATAAAAAAGAACATAATTTTTCGCTAGACAAGTGAGGGTAAGAGATGCTTTGAAGAGGTAAAAGAAGCATTTCTTTAGCCCCTACTCTGGTAAATCCAAACTTCTCAAAGGATTTTACTTTTTATGCCTTTGGAAACATTGACACTATTTCTGCCATGTTAGTCCAGCAGAATAATGACAAGTAGGAGCAGTCAGTGGCTTTCTACAGCCAAGGTCTGGATGGATATGAGCAGAATTACACTCCGCTAGAGAAGCATATCTTGGTGATGGTAAGGATCCTAAAGAAATTCAAGCATCTACTTTCTAATAACACAATTCACTTAATGGTTGCTCATCTTTGTATCAAATAATTCTTATTGAATAAGGACCTGAGTCATAAGAGGGATAGATGGGTCACCAAGATCATGGAATATGATATCCAGATCAAGACTACCAAGTTGATGAGAGGAAAGGGTCTCTGTGAGCATATGGCAAAAAAGGAAGAAGACTGCAACCAACAAGAAGGAGATGTTGTCCTAATGAACCAAAATCAAGAGCATAATGAAAACTGGACAATAGACATGAGGCATCATCTCCTGACTGGTGAGTTCCCCCAAGGCTTGGACAAAGCCAAGAGAAGGTATTATTGGCTCTAAGCCATCCCTTATGTTATTATTGATGGAATTTTGTTTAGAAAATATTACAATGGTGTCTTGTTGAGGTGTGTGGAACCAGAACATGTGAGCAGAATTCTGAAGGAATTCCATTATGGGGAGTCTGGAGGACACTTTGCAGTAAGAAAAACTGCCGTTAAGGTGATAAGGGTAGGGTATTTTTGGCCATCTTTACACAAAGATGCATTTTCCTGGGTAAGAAAGTGTAAGAATTGTGCTCTGTTTGTAGGCAAACAGAGGTTAGCTCCTTTACCCCTGCATCATGTCAAAAAAGAGCAACTCTTCATGAAGTGGGGATTAGAATTTATAGGTCCCATCAACCCACCTTCAAGCTCTAGACACAAATGGATCCTAACTGCCACTGACTACTTCACCAAGTGGATAGAGGCCATAGCTTTGAAAGATGCCACAAAAAGCTATGTCTTGAGTTTCTATCAAGACATAGTTGCCAGATTTGGTGCACCAGACTCTATTGTATCAGATAATGCTCTTGCCTTCCTTGGGATGAAGATTGCAGAATGGGCACTAAACCATAATAGCTACCTGAGCACTTCTTCTAACTATTACCCTCAAGGTAATGGTCAGGCCGAATTGATAAACAAAAATCTGATTCAGATTATAAAAAGGACCATTGAAGGCAATCAGAGGGATTGGCACAACAAGGTAAGGCTGGCCTTGTAGGCAGACCAAATAACTCCAAAAAGGGATATAGGTAACTCTCCATACTTATTTTTTTATGGCAAAGAGGCTAGGATTCCTATTTCAGTTGAGTTTCCTACCCTTAATCTAATCAAAGAAATTGAGTTAATTCATGAGGATTCCATGCAAGTAAGACTTGCAAAATTAGTTGAACTTGAGGAGTCAAGAAAGACAGCATGGGAGAACTTGGATAAACACCATGATTAGATGAAGAGGTACTTTGATAAAAAGGCTAAAGCAAGGGTCTTTAAGGAGGGTGACTTGGTGCTTAAATGGGATGAGCTGAGCACACAAAGTTTGATGCTATTTGGAGTGGCTCATTCATGGTTACAAAATATAAATCTCACAATGCCTATCGACTAGCTACCATGAATGGGGAGGAGTTACCCATTACTGTGAATGGGATCCACCTCAATCTTTTCTATCGAGGTTAAGTACTACCCCTGTACATTAGTAGATTAGCAGTTTCAATTTTTGGTTTTCCTATTTTTCCTAAGTGCTGAGAGCACAGTTTGTTTCAGTTCAGTTGTGTGTTCCTATTTTCATTAGTTAGCAATAAACTGAGATACATTGATTCCACTCTGTAAAGCTTCATCAAGCAAGCATCAATGCTTGGTATTAGTGAGCTGCAAGCTCACTAATACAAATCATTCATACTCACTGGGTGAGTACTTCAGAATGATCCCAACTTTTCTCAGGCTTTTGGTTTTGAAGGAGTTGTTGTTTTCAGTTGGAGCCAAGTCCATTTTAAATCCATATGACTCAATGCCCAATGCATAATGGAAGGAAAAGTGGTTAAAGAGGGCACTTAGCAGGCAAGCACTCAATAGAGGTCACCAGAAATGTTACCCAAATTTGTACTCATTAATTTGGTTGTTTGATTAGACCTAATTACTAGGTGAAATGCTACATTAACCTAGTTTGCATTATTAATGGTCTGATTAAGATTTTTGTTCATTTGAGCTAATTTGCAAATGCATGGAAAAGAAAGATATGATTCAAAGTGATACATATATATTCAGATTTTTGAACATGAAAGAGAGGTGCAGAAAGGAAAACCTAACATTTCTCTAGGCTCACATAGGCCGTGAGCATGGCCAGCCTCTACAATTGTAGGGCTATTTACATCCAGATATAAAATTAAATGAATATAAATGTGGGGTATCAGACATTACCTAATAGGTTGAAAGAGAGTTGATCCTAGGTGACTCCAGAGTCCTCCATGTTGAAGCCAAAACCTACAGGGGTAAAAGAATAAAGGGGTTAGATCCGTGGGATATAAGCAATGCATAACACCAGACATTTATATTCATCAAATATGCATGCACATAAATAGTCATACATCTAGAGAGGGGGACCATGTCCTAGACCTGTATGCACTTATAGAAATGTTGTTGCTGAGAGGGAAGTACCAAGTTTTTCTAACTTGTTTGTTCCATGTACAGATATAGAGGAGCTACAAATGTCCTTGTCTAGGCATAGGGACTAATCAAAGGCAACCATTAAAATCCACCTTTGAATAATGTTGAGCCCAAACAAGGGCACCTATAGAGAAGAGAAATAAATGTCCTAGTTTGTGCAAAGGCAGACTTCAAAGACAACTATTAAAAGTCATCTTTGAAGAATGTTGAGCACAGCCAAGGACACTTGTGAACCAGCATCAATCCATGGGGCACCAAGAAGGAGAGCATTGGTCAACAACCAACATTGAAGACACAAGCAATGCATGTGACACATTTTGCAATTTTAGCATAGTAGGGTGGATCTCAATAGTTGGATACATTTATATGCCAATGATGCATGCACCTTCAAAGTTTAGGGGAGAAAGAGGTATGGTGTTTTGCATATGAATCTATGAATCTTTGCATGCATATCATATGTAAGGAAGAAATGAAAACAACATGTTGATATCATTGTTGGTTGTACATGAACATAGATGATATGCATGTTTAAATGCCTCTAACAAGCAGTGTCAGGACAACAATGATGTATGATGATCAAATTATTGAAACAACAACTTTAAAAGAGGCCAAATGCATTCAAAACAACATCATGATGCCCCAGACATGAACTTCATCATTGCATGGAAGTAACAACATAAGGAGAAATGAGGATAGCAAGTGCTTGATCCATTTTACAAGACTATTCAGAGATAGAAATAGCAATGGAGCCATAACTTTCCAAAATGCATCCATGCATAACATTACAACTTCATTATGCTCCCTTGTATGGAGTAAAAATAGTAAAATCCTCCAGAATGAATCAAAATACAATCATGAGCTCGCAACAATGAAGCAAAGTTGCAAAGTATTTTCCAGCATTACAATATCATCTAAACAACATCACAGGGAAAAAATGCCACTTCCTGTGGATTAGGAAATAAGATCCAAACAGAGGCAACATGTTCTCAATCTATTTCCAACTCACAAATAGTATCGTTGTAGCAAAACGTTCTTTTCCATGAAGAAAAAATAGTTTTTTTAACCAAAATGCAAGTGCATCATCTTAAAATGGAAGCACTTCCATGTTGATAATTTTTATCCCTTCTTAGGGGGGTTTTTTTGACCACCATCATATCATCCCCTCATTTCTACATCCTCTCATACTTTTGTGACTGTTTAGGACCCTGATTGGGCCTCTCCGGGCACCTTCCATCCCATCTGACACATTTTCCAGGGGTTCTGACTCCTTGGGTCAAGGTCAACCTCAACCTTGACCTAGTTCAAGGTTGACCTTGACCTTGACCTAGGTCAAGGATGACCTCAACCTTGACCTTGGTCCCCTTTCAAATCTGGAAGTCTGTCGGCTGTCGGAGGTCATCAATAAATCATTTCCCGCTTCTGTGTCGGCTGTTTTGGGTTTTAAAGCGATGATTCTTAAATGATATTTAATATAGGTCCTCTTCTATGGGTATAGGATTTAATTGTAATTTAATTCTACTATGTAGGCCTCTCTAGAAGATTGTGCCCTAGTTTCATATATAAGGAAGTCTTCTCCTCTCATTTTCTCTAACTAAGTATCAAGAAAAAAGAACCATCAATCGAAACTATCATCCAAGCAAGAATTCTACATGTCCTCAAGCTTTCAAGGTGTTCAAGACTTCTTCTCAAGCATTCAAGTTCTCCATTGAAAATCAAGGATTCAATATCTCAATCCTTTGAAGGGATTTGGTTCAAGCATTCAAGATTCATCATTCAAGCCCTAGATCTATCCATCATGATGGTGTGATCTTCCTTCAAGATCCTTTATGCATCCTCAAGACTCATTCATTCTCTCTTCAAGGTGGATTCCAAGCATACAATCATGGAGGTTTATGGTTTCTAATATTGATTCCAAGCTTTCATATTTACATACTTATCTATATTTGAAATACAATTGCATATCTATTCAATATCATAGCTTCATTATTAGATTTACTTCTACTACTTGCTGGCATTCTTCATTTCAATTATTGATTTCAAGTTTAATTCCTAAATCAGGGTTTGACTAAGGCAAACCCCTCCCCCACAACAAACAAATCCATTTTTCTTGCAGGTACAGGTTCAGGATAGCGGATCAGAGTGCAGATTTGGATACCCTTTTCGATAAAACTTTGGGATCCATGAACAGATATTCTGTCAGAGATGTGCAGGTCAAGGTCAAGATTTTGGGGTCAACATTGACATTTTTGGGTCAAGGTTGAGATTTTTATCAAGATAGTATCGGATCGGAAAAATATTTCTAGGTTTTGTTTGTCTCTGCATTTCTATTCCAAAAACAGAGTCCAGACCTTCGAAAATAGCATTCTTCATATCTGCAATACTTTAAGGTTGGTACTTTCTCTTATTATTTTCAATCATTTCAATATATTATATCTTCTTAGTCCTAAAATAGAATTTAAGATCTTTCTCTTTGTTCTCATTTCCAAATGGATGATTCATTTATGCATTGATCCTTCTTTTGGGTTAATCAACTTGGATCCTTCATTTGTGCATTTAGGGATAGAAGAGGAACATCTTATCTCCCCCCCCCCCCCNAGGAACATCTTATCCCCCCCCCCCCCCCTTATACACATAATAACATTACAATTCAATTACATTAAAGTAAGGTTAAGGAAATTGGCATTCAATCAACCAATTCACACCCCCTTTTCTTCCCCAACCTTTTCTTATATTACATTTTGGTGAACCTGCGATAGACAACTCTTTCTTTTTGGTGTTAGATTCTTTGCCTCTTCCATTAGCTCTTGCATGCATATTAAATTAGTTTCCTTTTATGCTCTTGCATTTTAAATAAATAAAAAAAAATCTAAATAAATCATCATAAAAATACATAAACACTTCTTGCATTTCATTCGTTATGAAGATCTTTTGGTGTATGGCTATTTTTCTCATTATTCTTATCTTAGCATCTCTTTATAGTACTTATGATGTTTATGAGACTATCCTCCACTTTATTACATTTATCACTCTTCATGGTGCACTTGCTTATGCTATTTTAAGATTGAACAATACTAGTCTCCCTACTTTCAAAACTTTCATTAAGGATTTGTGTAGTGGACTTATTGCTCTTTTGGATTATGTGAATAATTTGGTAGATGATACCCCATTTCCTAATCTTCCTAATCCTAATCCTAACCTTCCTAATCCAATTCCTAATAATCCCACTTTTGTTCTTCTATCCTCCATCCCTAGTTCTTCTCACACTTTTGTTGAGGCTCAAACTAGGATACAAGATGAGGATGTGTAAGAATTCCTAGATTTACCTTCCCCTTCTTATCCAGTCCATGATGATATTAAAGGGAAATCCAAAGAAACTTCTCCCAAAACCATCATTACACCTTACACAACATTTTCTCATGAGCATCATAATCAATCATCTCCTATAGAATCTTTGCAAAATAGATACACTACTGGATACACTATGGAAGATAAACAAGGTTACAAGGGTTTAGGACTTGGTGTTAATGAACATGGAATTAAAAACCTGATTCATTTATCTCCTAAACAAGATATGCATGGTATAGGATTCCCACCTTCTCAATTCAAGGTGGCAGATCTTAACTATCATCCTCCTCTTCATATTCTTCTTCCAACACCTACCTTAGATCACCCTGATACTCCTCAGGATGTGGCAAAGAAATTGTATGTCCAATTAATGAATTCTAAGAAATAAATATTTAAACCTACACCGAATAATGCTCTCTCTAAATACAAATGTCCTTTTCATTATAGTAATAAACATTTACTTGCTGATTGTGTGCATTTAAAACTATATGTTAAAGAAAGAGTTGCTTTAGGAATTATATCTTATTCCCGTGCAGTATTACAATTTCTTCATAATTTTGATATAGGGCATTCCCCTTATTCTTCTATAAATTAGATCATTTTTATCCTCTTGTCTCTTAAGTGGGGGGAAAGAGGTATTTCCTTCCAATCTTCTAGGATCCATTTTTGCTCTTATCGTGTCTTTTATTTTGAGTTTAATTGGGTATTCTTTCTACATTTTATCCTTACAATTTTCTATTATGATACATACTTCCTTTGCTCATAATCATTCATGATATCTTTTCCAGGACATTTGTTTTGTAAATATATCTCTTTTCTATTACATTTATTGATATAATTAATATATCCTTTGCTTCCATCCTTGGGGGGAAGGATATTTTTCTTTTTTCCTCTATCTAAGGATCTACTTTCCTTAGCTTAGTGGCATTTGTTTATTCTGCAACATTATTTCCTTATAAAGATTTATGTTTTGGCTATGGATACCCTCTTATATGAGAGGTGATTGTCCTAGGTCATCACCTCTTCTTTATTTTGAAAATTATGTTCTTTATAAACTCTTGCCCTTTCTTTGGGGTTAGAGTTTGATTCCTTCATCCTGAGATTCCTCTTGATCGCAGGGGGCTTGATGATTGAATATTTGGTCCCTCTTTTCTTTAGAAGATGATATTTTATCCTAAGCACTCCTCTATGGTGAGGGTCTTGAGGATAATATCCCTTCCTCTTTGAGGATCCTTTTTCCATATATGACATATCCATTTCATGATTATCTATGCTCTTAGAGGTAAGGGTCAATACTCTTTGCTAAGGATATAGTGTCTATTGTTGTTAAGCTGGATTTCTCCTTACCTTGTGAAGTAGGTATCCTCATTCTCTTCCTTATCCTGCCTAGTAGGTAGTCATGATAAGGAGGGGGGCATATATAGGGTCTCCTTATACTATAGTTTACATTTTTTTTATAACATGCTAAATCCTCGGAAGGTAACGCACATAAGTTGCTAAATCCTAAAGGGACACACATTTTTATTTTATTTTTTCTAAATCCTCAGAAGGTAACACACATAAGTTGCTAAATCCTGAAGGGATACACATTTTTTATTTTATTTTTGCTAAATCCTTATAAGGTAATTCACATAAGTTGCTAAATCCTGAAGAGACACACATTTTTACTTTTTTTTTTTGCTAAATCCTCGGAAGGTAATGGACATAAGTTTCTAAATCCTGAAGAGATACGCACCCTTTTCAATTTTTCAATATGCTAAATCCTTGGAAGGTAATGCACATAAGTTGTTAAATCCTAAAAAGACACGCATTTTATATTCCATAGTGATACTAGAATGAGGATCTATGGATACTTCAAAAGCCATTAGAAGACGCATTACAATTACAAAACATAGTTTATGGGTGAACCTATTGGGATCTCCCTCCTTGTTGATTCATGGTAAGGTGGGAATCTTACTAGGTGAGGTAATCACTTTTCTCTTTTCTCTCTTTCACTTTCATGCTAGTAGGATTAGATCATGAAGCTATGTTATCTATAGTGTTGCTCTTGTCTTGCTTACGTAGCCACGTATGTTTTCTATGATTAATTGCTCTTTAATTTCATATCTTTATCCATGTATGTTGAGTTAGAATCCTTGGTCTAGGGGCTCATTTCCTTTAATTATTGATATTCTACCTCGTTGTGATCCACCAAGATCTTTTCTTCTAACTTTACCATGAGTATGTTCGATTTCCATACTCGCGCTAAAGTGGGGGCTTAATGTATCGTCTTAAAATGGAAGCACTTCCATGTTGAGAATGTTTAGCCCTCCTTAGGGGGGAATTTTTGACCACCATCATATCATCCCCTCATTTCTGCATCCTCTCATACTTCTATGCCTATTTAGGACCCTGATTGGGCCTCTCCAGGCACCTTCTATCCCATCTGACACATTTTCCAGGGGTTCTGACTCCCTGGGTCAAGGTCGACCTTGACCTTGACCTAGGTCAAGGTTTACCTTGACCTTGAACTAGGTCAAGGATGACCTCAACCTTGACCTGGGTTCCCCTTTCAAATCTGGAAGTCTGTCGGCTGCTGGAGGTCATCCAAAACTCATTTCCTGCTTTCGGGTCGACTGTTTCAGGTTCTGAAGCGATGATTCTTAAATGATATTTAATATAGGTCCTCTTCTAGGGATATAGGCTTTAATTGTAATTTAATTCTCCTATTTAGGCCTGTCTAGAAGATTGTACCCTAGTTTCATATATAAGGAAGCCTTCTCCTCTCATTTTCTCTAACTAAGCATCAAGTGAAACTATCATCCAAGCAAGAATTATACATGTCCTCAAGATTTCAAGGTGTTCAGGACTTATTCTAAAGCATTCAAGTTCTCTATTTAAGATCAAGGATTCAAGATCTCAAGCCTTTGAAGGGATTTGGTTCAAGCATTCAAGATTTATCATTCGAGCCCTAGATCTATCCATCATGATGGTGTGATCTTCCTTCAAGATCCTTTGTGCATCCTCAAGACTCATTCATTCTCTCTTCAAGGTGGATTCCAAGCATACAATCATGTAGGTTTATGGTTTCTAATATTGATTCCAAGCTTTCATATTTACATACTTATCTACATTCAAAATACAATTGCATATCTATTGAATATCATAGCATCATTATTAGATTTACTTCTACTACTTGCTTGCATTATTTATTTCAATTATTGATTTCAAGGTTAATTCCTAAATTGGGGTTTGAATAAGGCAATCCCCCCCCCCAACAAACAAATCCATTTTTCTTGCAGGTACAGGTTCAGGATAGCGGATCAGAGTGCAGATTTGGATACCCTTTTTGGCAAACTTTCGGGATCCGTGAACAATTTTTTTGTCGTAGCTGTGTAGGTCAAGGTCAAGATTTTGGTGTCAACGATGACATTTTGGGGTCAAGGTCGAGATTTTTATCAAGACAGTGTCAGATCGGAAAATGATTTCTGGGTTTTGTTCATCTCTGCATTTCTATTCTAAATTAGGCTTTAGATTTTCCAGAAACATAGTACAAACCTCCGAAAACAACATTCTTCAGATCTGTAATACTTTAAGGTTGGTAATTTCTCTTATTATTTTCAATCATTTCAATATATTATATCTTCTTATTCCTAAAATAGAATTTAAGACCTTTCTCTTTGTTCTCATTTCCGAATGGATGATTCATTTATGCATTGATCCTTCTTTTGGGTTAATCAATTTGGATCCTTCATTTGTAGATTTAGGGATAAAAGAGGAACATCTTATCTTCCNTCTCCCCCCCCCCCCCCCCCACACACACATAATTACATTACAATTCAATTACATTAAAGTAAGGTTAAGGAAATTGACATTCAATCAACCAATTCACACCCCCTTTTCTTCCCCAACCTTTTCTTACTTTACAGCAAGTAAAGAGTGAGCAAAAATCAATCTAAACAGCATTAAAAGGATTATTTGCATCCATGGGCAGCAAGATGGTGCTAAAATGCCCCCTTTTATGGATTCAAATCATACATTCCAAAGCAAAAATAGTGATGCCCTAGTAATCACGATTTTTTTTGCAAGCAAGGAAAGAAACAAACAACAAATGTTTTCTATAGCTCACGGCTCTGAAATGGAGGTAAAAGCAATGCCAATGTTCCAAATGTTTCCAATAGTTACAAAGAAGCAAACATTACCGTATGGCACCCCTTTATCTGGAGACCAAAATAGAGTTAATGGATGCAAGAGATACAAACAACAAAAGGAGAAATGAAGACTTTAATCAATGATGCCCTAGCCATGTTTTGGCATTAAAAACAATATGCAAACAACCTTAATACAAGAGCAAGTAACAGAGCCCGCGACCTCATCATGTAAAAGCATTATCATACATTCAAGACAACAAAGCCCATAAAAGATACAGACCAAAGGCAGCTCGAATGGAGGAAAATATGAAGAAATATGGAGCATAATATCATGCAGCTGAGTTACCAAATGAAGACATTGATTAATGATGAACTTACCTCAATAATTTATGAATTCAGACTTGCCATCATCAAACCCTATAAAATCCACAAAGCTTGATCCAGAAGCTGAAAGTTTCCCAAACCACTATTTTCTTTCCTCCCAAACAGTAGTTAGGGCAACAAGCAGTTATTTCCCCTTGCAATTCGATGGAGAATGGTCAACATTGTTTTAGGGAAAAGTCTGGTCATTTTTTTTTTATGTTTGAACATAGGGAAATATGTTTAAAACAAGGTGAGGATTAATGTTATAGCAAGGTGGGGGTTATATAATAAAATGTTTTTAAATTCTTTAAAATGTGTCCTTTAGGGGCAAAATTCAAAATTGAGAATGCGTACCCTCGGTCCTAGGTATTATGGCTATTTTAATAGCATATCTATCATTCTTAGGGTCATTGATTGATTTAAGATGGGAGGTAAAATGTAAAATCATGCATATTCTACTATTGTGAATATTTGTCCTATGATATTTTATAAATCATTTGGGCAAATATCATTTGTCAAGCATGATTAATAGGGAGAAAATAGATTCATTTTGGTGAACGGATTATGATTTCAAAATTCTCTCACCTACCCCTACAAATATGAGAATCTGACATCTGATTTGGGCAACATGTTAGTGAACCTAAAAATGCAAATTTCCAGATATATTCCTGCATCCAGTCCCGATTTCATGGTGATGATTTTCAGATTCATGGAGATGTGATTTTCCTCCTATTTCCTATTTATACCCTTCACATTCTTGTGAGAGAGGGTTCTTCCATTTTCTATCCATGTTGGATATTGAGTGTTTGTGACTCTTGAGCAGTTTTGGCTCCTTCATATTAATGCAATAGCAATATTTCCTTCTTATCATATTCATTTTTTGAGTTGTTAATAAGTGTTATATCAAGTAGATGTGATTAAATATAATCCTTTCTTGATGTTTTGCTTGTTTAGGAGTTCAAAAGATTCATCTTGTTGCTTAAGGGGTCATTCTTGTGTGCAAATTCTAGTTATCTAAGTTGTGGAGTCCTTTTCCCTTCTTAGGTACACTCAGCACCTGGATAGTCTTGAAAGTGATATGATAGATAGTGCTAAGTTGTGAAGTTGAAGCTTTGTTTTAAGAATACTTGTGAGCATAATGAAGCTATGAATCATTCTAAAATTGGTGAATCACCTCATTTTCCCTTTTAGTTAATTACTTTCATGCATTTCTATCCCTTTTCCCCCTAAGGTTCAGTTCAAGTTTCAAGGTGATTCAAGGGAAGTCGACCCTTAACCCGGAGGTTTACTTTCATAGTTGTCCCACACTTGAAAGTAATCCCATGTTACACAGGATTGCTAAGTGTTATACTTAGTCATCACAGGTGCAATCCTTAGTGTTAACATAACTCTGGTTTCATCAGCACAAGATCAAAACTGCATCAACGATTGCGCTTAATCTCAGAATAAAACTTGACTTTTGACCTTGTCTTGAGATCTAGCACAATCCACAGGATTGAAACTGCATCAAATATTCACGTTATGTCTCCTGATGAAAAGAGCATATTCCATTTCCTTGCGAGATCATGCGACTAAGGCAATCTCCAAGTCACTAAATGAAAAAGAATATTCCCTCTGGGTTGCACGACTAAGAGATAACCAAGGAGATGTTAAAGTGTACATGACAAAATAAGAACTTAAGTGGCATGGAAAATGTAATGAATAATTAGACTAGGCCACCAAGAACTTAGGGTTTTAAGGAATTCATAGAGCTTTCTTGAATTTACACTTTAGAACATGAACAAGGGGTAAAACTAGTGACTTAGCAATATGCAGAGAATAAGATAAAGATCAGAAAGCATGATAGAAACATAAAAGTTGGGCTCTACCCTTGTGGGAACCTCATTTTTCTCCACTTGTAGCCAAATTGGATAGGATAGAAAATTTGGGTAACAACAATAAATCGGTAGAAGAAGAATATTTTGCCTTTAATGAATCTATTCTAAGCTTTCCTTTCTGACATCCTTTATAGATAACATTGTCTAATTTATACAATCTAGGTAAGTCTCTTACTACACATGATGAACTAATTCTTACCAAGATATTAAAATTGATGTGGTACATCCTTCGACGCCAAAGCCAATTGTCATCAATTCAAGATAGTAAGCATCCTTCTGTAACTCCTTCAAGTTGGTACATGTTTCTTCTTGTCCTTTTTCTAACTATAATCACTACTCCAAATATTTTCCAAATCTCACATCATTCATTCTTGAACACAAAATCATAGCCATTTTCACACATCTGTCCAACACTCAAAAGATTGTGATGCAAACCCTTTACATAATAAACTTTGTCAGTGTTAATATGCTTTCCATCAAAATTAATTGAACTTCTACCAGCAATATATGTTGCCTTATCATCACCAAATCTAATAGGACTACCATCATATTTCTCAAGTGTTACAAATTTTCTTTTATCACCATTCATATGATTTGAACAACCATTATCAATCAACCATTATTTATTGTTCCTTCTAACATACAAAGTAGTCTCAGAATTGTCATCAATTTCTGGGCAAAAGTTAGAAATATCAAATCTAAGTTTTAATTCTTCTTCAACATAGAATAAACAATCCTATGTTTCTAACTCATCATCTGAAATACTAGCATCTTCATTAACATAGTAAGCTTTCTTATTGAACATCTTAAACTTTTGTCTAGGACATTTATCCAGACACCTAGTAGCCAAATGATTAATCTTTCCATATCTAAAACACTTAAGGGGTAACATACCTTTGTATTTACTGGTACTTTTATTTAGCCTTCTTGCAAAGTTTTCTTCCATCTCATCTGGGTCTTCGTCTTCCAAATCTTCCTTAGTCTTTGTGGCTTTAAATGTTGTCTCATATCTACTCTTGTGTTTTCTGAACTTTCTCATCTCAAATGCGGCCAGAGTGCCAAACAATATTCTCTGGTAAACTTATTTGGATCATAGACTTCCTCAATTATCGAGATCTTGCCACTTTAGCTTTTCAGTAAGGACATCAAGGTTTTTTTTCATAACATCTTCATTTGGGATATTGTCTCCTTGATTCTTGACTTTATTTATTACATTGTTAACCCTTTGAAAGTAGTTTCTAATGTCTTTACCTTCTTCAATTCTTTGATTCTCATAATGATGCTTAGCTATTAACTTCTTGGATATCTTAACTCTATCACTACCTTCATAAATCTATTTTAACATTTCCCAAAATTTATAAGAAGTCTTTAACGAAACAACCTTAGCTAACTCGGTCTTTAATAAAGCACTAAAGATTTCATACCTTGCTTTCTCATTCTCCTCATAGGTTGTGATTTCATCTAGAGTTTTGAGGCCATTTTGAGGAACAACATACTTCATATCCACATTCTTCAATTAGTGTAATTGATCAAGATCATATATCCTCTCATCTCCTCTTTTCATGAACTATAGTTAGATCCATCAAACATAGGGGTGTTCAATTTGTGCACCATGAGATTTGCCTCAAGCGGTTAAGCTCTTCACTAAGGAACCAAGCTCTGATACCAATTTTTGAATATGTCGAATAACTGAGAGGGGGGTGAATCAGTTATAAACAAATAATATTCTTCACTTATGTTAATCTAGTTAAATACATAAACCAATCATAAACTTATAACTGATAAAAATGTGAAAGCATAAAACCATAAACACGTTAAACACTAGAATTTGTGTGGAAACCCAAACTAGGAAAAACCATACAAAAATTATTTCTCATGAAATAAACACCAATTAAGGTTATTTTTACAAGGGCTCACTGTCAGTTGGGCTAACTACCCAGAAATAAGAAAGGCTAATTGTCGGTACAAATAGGCTCACTGCCAAAATATAAGAAATGAAAGTAGAATCCACCACTGAAGTCACTGTCACCGATACTCTATAATGCATAAATGATATGATAGTTTGCTATTGATTGCATCAACTCAAACATATATCAACATACATATCTTCCCTTTTCAGATTCACATTCACTTCACATATTACTCGCATCCAAGCACCATACAAACAACTAAGATTATCACTCTTCTTCTACTGCTTGATGCCAACAACCAAGTCGGCCTAAACCGGTTTGAAATAGGTCACACTAAAACATTCTCATGTTGGTAAGGAATGAAACATGGACCAACTTTCACAATACAATACGCTTTGCACATATCAACATGCTACACAATCTCTGAGACCTTCAGTACCAATGAATAGGATCTATACGTTACAATTCAAATGCTTCTACTAAAGCACAATGAACACGTCCAAGATATGACTGAACAAAAACAAACGTTCCACCATATGTTGCACATAAATCTTATCAACACTGATATAGATAAGGATAAACATTTAGAGCACATCCTCCAGTGAACACTTCTATTGATACACCAACACCAACTACCGATACACCAAAAGTAACCAAATGATAAATGAACCACATCTATACATCAAATATGTTGACGTTAATGACAACCATTAATGACAATAACAATAATAACATTATCATCATATTATTATAACCTTAATATTGGACTTATTGAGTTGTTACTGAAATTGATTGACATTGATGTCAAAACCTTCATACCGACATCTTGGCTGTATCGGTTGGTTGTTGACAGTTTTGGATATATGCATAAGATGTGTCTATCGATTATATAATAGAGGTTTTTTCTATGTAAATTTTTGATGGAGTATGGAAGGTGCACTTGGTTATACTTATGATTAATATGTTTGGGTACACTTGTATGTTTTTGGTGATCAATTTTTGTATGAAGTTGCTTGTCAGTTTCTGGTGACTCCTATGCTTGCAATGTTCTTATGGTTGCTTGTGTCAGCTGGACAATGGTGTTTTTCATTAGAATGGTTTGGGTATATTTATTTGGACCTGCTATATCCTATTTCACCTATCAGTTGGTTCAGATTTTTTGCTAATCAAGACGTGGTCCTTCTTGTGGCATTCCTACAATATCGGTAAAATGTTTAACATGCAATGAAAACATCTTATGTATGACCTATATTTGCTCTTAGTGTAGTGTTTTGTAATATTTTCTTAAGTGTGTCCTAGATTTAGGAACTAGGGTAATGTATTTAATGTAATTGTAACATATTTTGTAATTGGGGCCATCACACACGTTTGGTGTGGCCGACATATGATTGGTCAGATATTCATATAAATAAAGGAGAAAACAATTGTATTTTAGAGATGGGATGTATGTGATGATATGGTGAAAATAGTGTGAGTTGCTAAAGGAAAAGTAGTGCGAATCATTGGCAGTATTGTTTGTGAGTAGAAGTTTGTGAAGCAGATTATTAAAGATCAAGAGGTGGATTGCATACTGTGTTACAGTAGATCTAACAATTACATGCATAGAGAAGATCAACATTCAAATTTACCGATGGTAACAATATATGAGATTATTTGTTAAACTATTTCATGCATAGCTAGATGCAAATCTATCAGTTCAT
The DNA here is from genome assembly GCA_018584345.1 of Thuja plicata. Classification (NCBI taxonomy): domain Eukaryota; kingdom Viridiplantae; phylum Streptophyta; class Pinopsida; order Cupressales; family Cupressaceae; genus Thuja; species Thuja plicata. The sequence goes on along the minus strand of MU228196.1, from coordinate 1,042,815 downwards.
ATGTTGTCAGCCTATTTGCATTGGTAGTGAGACTTATTTATTTGTAGGGGTAGTTATCCTACTGGTAGTGAGCCGAGTGGCATAGAGCCAACATGTAGTGATCAGAACCAACAATGATCCTTTATAAAAATCACCTTAACTGGTGTCACCCTAACAGGTGTTCAATTCATGAGAATTAGTTTCTCCGTAGTTTTTCCCAGTTTAGGTTTTCATATAAATCTTTGTGTTCTTTGTGTCAGTGTTTCTGTGCTTTTGTGTTCCTATCTGCTATAAATGTTTAATATGGTTAACTGATAGATTAGAAGTTGATATTGTTGTTGTTTATGAGTTTACTGACAAAGTAAATTTTTTATAAGGTGTGTGGGAATAACTTCATCCCCCTCTTAGTTATTCGGCATGTTCAACACTTAATTCAATTGGATTATTGAGAATAGTTTCAATAAGATATTATAAGTGAAAATGAAAATAATATAGGAATCTATGCCATTTTTCTTGTTTACTCATTGCGGTTCATTTACCTTGATGCGGTTCATTTCTTTATGTAGAACATAATTGCTATTTCTTTCTTATAATTTAATACAATGCAAATTTAAATCTACTTTTTATATTTAAAGTAAGATAAAAAAAAATATCCAGTAATATCCATACCTATTGGCTTTGTTGCACTTAGATTTGAGCTATATAATGGATGATGAGATCCCAATATCTATTTACAAGCTCACAATCTTGCATGTTTAGATTTTTTATGTGAGTGTCAAATCTTTTTCATGTTAGTTACAAGAATCTTAAGGGATTATGCCATTAAAAGGTTTTATTCTTTGACCCCTAGGTGGTTATATACTTTATTTTGATGAGATAACTAGCATTTTTGAAATAGTTTCCTATTAGTTTGAATTTGTAAATAACTTTGAACAATTTGAATAAGTATGCTTGAAAGAGAAACAAGCTTATCAAAAACTCTGTGATTCACTTTCAATGATTATGTGGTATATAAAACATTAATTTGATAGTGTTGAGCTACAAATCATTTCTCTCAAGTGTCATTTTGTGGTAATTGATTAGGCAAGTATTGTACACTCATCATGTATTTCATTATCCGACCTTGTAAACTACCTCAAAAGGCTTGATAAATAAGTGGTTGTGTGATGTACAATTATTAGATTATAATTTCCTCTTTGTTGGATAATAAAATAAGTGAATGACTATTTCTCTGGTGGATGTAGCCCATATAGGGTGAACCACGTTAAATCTTTTTGTTATTTGTATTTTGGTCATTCTTATTTCTATATTATCTTATTATTATGTATTGCTCATATGTAATGTCCCCAATAGACTCTATCATAATTCCTTACTATTTATTTTACCCACCATTCTTTTCTTATGTTGCTCATGACAATAAGAGTGGCAAACATTAAAAAAATGTATAATTCACAAGGAGGATTTTAAAGATAAGCCTCTATTTTTACCTCAACGCTCCATATTAATTTGCTAATAAATTTGTGTCTGGTCTTATTGTATAATAAACAGAATATATGGTTGTCAAGTGTAAACCGAATAGAAATGGAATCATTGATGTTTTTATGAACCACAATGCTCTAACTCTAATTATTCTATGAATATGTTGATGGGTTATGTGTCTCTAAGTCAACCAACAACCTGTAATGTCCCTTTCTTAAAACGCTCTAGCTTACCTAAGTTATAGTGGTATGTCCTATTCTCAGGATATTCCCAAACTACGGATTGACTCAACAGACCTGCGTTAGTTCTCTGCTACCAACGATGCCAAAGATACTCAAATCTACTGCTTTGGTATTATAGATATGCAGAAATAGACCAAACGTCTTCCCCAAGTATGAAATTTGATTGGTTTGGGTCAAAAATTGTATTTGATATTGTATCACAGGTGGTTATATTCTTGTTCGATAATACTTGTGTCAGAAAACCAGAGATATGATATCCTCAAGCTTGCACTACTGGTGTGAATGGGGGAGTAGGGGTCGAGAGATGTTTTTCCCGTGCAATGAATAAGTGATGTTACTCGATACTAATTCATGTGGATGAAATAATACTCCCTTTCTTATGGTGGTTCAATCCCTTATGGCGTTCAGTGATGATGATGCCCAGTTACCATGCTGGTTACACTCAAACTAGTTTCTCATTTATTATGGTGCACTTATCTAATATTTGGTTTGAATGATAGCCGTCTATAATGGATGACGACTTCTATATACATCCCTGATCCACTGACTGGGTCTCTCTCTCTCTCTCTATATATATAAAGTGTTGAAAGGGGATACTTCTTCGATGATATCTATGTGAGGGGGGTAGAAATGGTAGCGACCCTTTCTTTATGGGTCGCGACTTATTCACTTGCTATGGTTCAGTTTAAAATTTAGATTCATTGTATTTTATATATTTTTTCTATTAAAGATATATGAGAGTTCATAGGAAACAGTTACATTCAGGTGTCTTGCTCATACCAGCTACCAAAAAGAGAGATAGACGTATATGTTCGGTAGATTATATATCAGTCCTACATATATATTAACTACACCTGACTGCCAAATCTGAAATAGAACATAAATATCAAGGGATCCAGAGATCATTGTCTAAGTACAGAGATACAAAAAGGTATTGCCAAAAAGAGACTGTGTAATAGAGGAATATCACATGAAGTCATCATCCCTGTAGGGTACCCATGTCACCCATCCTTGTTGTCCTTCCATCCACCTGAGCACTTCATCTTTCCTAATATGTTGTCCATAGTGGTGGGTCAGGGGTGTTGCTACTGGAAAGTCTAGTCCTAGTATAGCAGTGATTGGGACTGCATTGATCACTGGTATGTCCTCTTTGTTAAGGTCTTTAACTTCTGTCATGAAGTTATGGAGTGTAGCTCTGAAGGGGGAAAGCTCTTGGGATTCTCTTGACCAGGTGTATCCATGGGAGACCTCCCATGACCCCAATCTGACCATACCGTGCTTAAAGATGTCCTCCAGCTTCTTCCTTTTAATCTTTATTACCACTTTCACCTGCACAGTAATTTTATGGTATATGAGCCTCTTGACAGACTTAGTAAGGTTTCTTTAGTTACCACCAAAAATAATATAATTTCTCATTATCCATATATTCCACATAATTAAAGCAGAAAGAAGTGCAAAAAATTATTAAAAGGCTGCTTCAATCCATTAATATGACTAGAGATGTTTCTAAGATAGAGGCCTCATAGTGCTGAGGGAATCCAAATAGCTTCCAGAATTCAAGAGCAAAGGGGCAAAGACTAGGTTCACCACTTGAAGTCTGAATGGAAGCTTGTGCAAGAGGAGACACTACAGAAAACATTTAATCTTAGGCTCAAAAAGGGAGGACCAAAGGTTGCAAAATATTTTGGACCATATCTTAGCCTCAAGGTTAAGGTTCCAACATAAATTCAAATGCGGGAATATGGAGAAGTCTTTAGGAAGGAGGCCATATAATTGCTTGGAGCTAGACTTAGTAAGCAAGGTGTCATCTTACCACCTGAACTGGAGGTGGAAATCACTATCAACATACATCTATTTGTGAAGGAAGAGATCAGCACACACTTCTTTAATGACTGAGTAGGTTCGAAATTGAGAGTTGGGGAGGGCAAATTTGCTTTTCATATACTCCCAGTCTACTAGCAGGTCATCCTGGAATATGTCAGCCAGGTAGGAGATGCCTTTTTCATTCCACTTTCTAGCTGAGTATCCTTGAAGCAATGTCATAGGTTTCTCTCTGATTTTAAGGTTCCACCAAATATACCTATTGCCACAAACTTTATCATGACAATGGAAGATCTTATTATCTGTGATAAGGTGTTTGACATAATTCCATGATTTCTAGATTGATTTGAAAACAACAGAGCCTTGGACATTAATCTCAATTTGCCCTGCTATAATATCATTCATTGCTAGGTTTTTCCAAAGTCTTCCTTTCTTGGGGTGACCCCTCAATATATTGCTTCTAATAAGGGCCTTCCATGGCTCATCTCCCTCCAAAGCTTTAGTGATCCATTTAGTAGCCAAGGAGATGCCTTGTATTCTAAGGTCTTTAAGTCCAAGACCACCCAGTTTCTTTCCTGTAGTACACCAATCTCATTTAATAGCATGGCCTTTTGTTACCTCTGTCATTTGACCATAAGTAATCCCTAATGATTTTCTAGAGGTGAGTAAACTGGTATTGACAAAAAATCCAGGCTGAGGAGTAATAAATAGAGTAGGAAGACATAATCTTTTGGCACACTTGTACTCTGCCTGCCAAGGAGAGGTACTAGTTATCCTACTTTTCTAGTTTCTTTTCCACTTTATTTTTCACCCATTCCCACATAGTTTTTAAGTTTGGGTTAAGGTAAAATGGGATGCCCAGGTATTTAACCTGGAAGTATGGTCCTTCCCATATGAAGTTCCACGGAGAAATCCAAATCGGGGGCTCCTCTATCCAACCTAAAAAGATGGATTTTTCCATTGAGATTCTACTATCTGATGCTGAGTAGAATAGTTTGATTTTGTCCATGAAGTTGGTTATATTTTCTGCCTCCAATTTTAGAAGCAAGGTTGTATCATCTGTAAACTATATGTTGTATATCTCCTTATCTTCATGAATTTGAACACCCTAACTCTTAGGAAGATTGAGTTATCTAAGATTAGGTGACCAATTGCTTCAACAACTATTACAAAGAGGACATGAGCTAATGAACATCCTTGCCTTATTGGCCTGGTCAACTCAAAACTATCCGATCTAGTACCATTAACTTCTACCTGTGCAAGGGCTCCATTAATTAATGTTTGGAACATATTGACAAAGTTGCTAGGTATACTCAGTGCACTCATCATCATATAGATAAAGTCCCATTCTACTTTGTCATAATCCTTCTCATAGTCAAGAAGAAGAATGCATATTTGTTGATTAGATTCTCTAGCCCATTCCATGGCTTCCCAACAATTTACCACGTTTTCTAGAATGAATCTGCCTTTCACAAAGCCAGTAGAGTGATAGGTCTCCAGTTCTTAATCAAAGATTTATCACCCTCTTTAGGGATAAGTTTAATAAGGCCACTGTTAATTTCCTTCCCCATGGTACCATGGTAAAAGGCTTCTCTATAAACCTCCAATAGGTCATGGTCAATCCATTCTATATTCTTTTTGTAAAATTCTATAGGCAGTCCATCTAGCCCAGGGGCTTTGTCAAGTGCCATCTGGGAAATGGCATCATTGATTTCTTCTACTCTGATAGGCAAGCTGAGGAGGGTTGAGTCCTCATCCTTTAGTTTCTTGGGGACTGTTCAGGCTTAGAATTGTCACCCCAACTCAGGCATTAGGGCTACATGACAATTCCATCCTCACAATGGAAACCTCCTCTAGCTGTGGGTAAACTATGAATGAAGAGGAATCTCCAGATTCTAGGCCAGTTCCTTTCTGATTTGGGATATCACCTCCTGGTTTTTAACTTAATGGGAAAAAGGAAGAAAGAAACTTTAAACTGAAAATAGATAGGGGTGATACACCAATGAATAATTCAAACTTCTCAAAAAGATGAATTTCAATCCTGACTCACAAACAAATACTTTAACAATCTAATTCTCTGTTCAACATATAGGTTAACAAACTCATGCTATCCGGGTTCTACCACAAACAGCTTGGAGAATTAACAACATACATTTCTCATGCAAGGCCTAGGGGTAGCTAATTTTCTTAAGAAGGAACAAAATTTCATTCACTTCCTTCAAATAATAACCAATTTAACACTTGCTAGAAAAGATGAAACATGATTCGATATTGAGAAACAAGTACACAAAATGGGAGTCAAAGAATCTGGTTCATTTCTTCCAAAATCTGACAAGATGATTACAAAAATGGCCTTCAAAGCACCTAGGAATGATATGTTCACTAAAATGCCCTATCTCCAAAATTTGCAACTCTCTGGATACAAAATGCATGAAAAAGTGATATAGGAACAAAATAGTTCACTAAAACCTCTTTTCCACCAAATCTGCACACCTAATTGATCATAAAAAATCAATTTTATAACCTCTCTATGCCTCAAATCCGAAAATCTAAGCCTTTCAAAAATGCCCAATTTTAGCCAAAAAATGTGCCAAAAAATGTGCCACTAACTAAGCTTTTTACAAACTTCCTCTAAATGCCCCCTCCCTAAATTTTGGCTTAATATAAGGAATTAAATCCTTTTACAAAGAAAATTGCCAAAATTAAGAAAAGAAATTAATATTAAATAAAAATTTAATATC
>MU228196.1:1017833-1035162 GCA_018584345.1 Thuja plicata | reverse complement strand
GCCATGCTAGACAGTTGCTTCAGGAAACCATGAAAACACCTCTTAATAACTTACTAAAGTTGCAAGGTTATGAATGAAAAATGTTAAAGATATAATCTGTTATAAATAAAACCATTGCATCTTTCACCCATAACCTTTGCAAACCTTAGAAGGTGATTATGACCGAGAGATGCTCAACACAACTATTATTATTCCCACAGCAGATAAGTAACTCTCTCCTTTGTGATATTCCACTGTTAACTGTACATACTCTGTTCCAATTTATACAAATTTTACCTTTTGTTTAGCTTGCATCTTGTAGCTTTGTCCACTGTATACAATTCTCATTGATGTTGAATCTGCACTTAATATGATAAGTACAACAAGATGAAAATATTTGTTCACTGTTAATGAAGTTCGAGCATGGGCTCGTGACATTCAAAAACACCAGAATGTTAACTAATGAGGTTCGAGCACGGGCTCATGACACTCACTGCATCTTTCAAATATAGCAAAGGATTTTCATAAAGATATGTCTTTCTGATATTATTAATTTGTCAATGCAAATGCATATCTTTCTATCACATTGATATCATCAGTAAATATGCAGTTTAGGGAGTTTGACTGATGTATGGTGTTTTTTAGGCATTTATGTATTGCTTAGATCTAAATGGATCTAACATCTTTTCCCCCATGACGCTGCAGGAAACAGGAACAACAGGAGACCTAGGATGCAGGACAAACAGATACATGACCAAGACAACCAAGACATGAAGGCTTTAGATTATGCAGATGAACAACTCCAGAGACTAGAAGACCTCTTAAAGGCAATATATAGACCCCTAGATTTCATCATGCTTCCTTCTTACTTTCTTTTCTACATATGTCCTCTAAGTTTCAGTATGCAAGATGTGACCTTGAAGGAACACTTGTCTAATACATTCGGTATGAATGCACAATGTAATGATCATTTATGAATCTGAAAGTGTGAATTTGATCAAAACTTAGAGTACAAATAAAATATGATAATATGAATGTAATAGTAATGTATTCATCTGTATTGGCTGAACAGTAATGTCTAAAAGATGTATCTTTATGCAAATTTTACTTTTTCTAATTTTTTATCCCGCATGTAAAATTTTGGGTAACAGGGACTACTTGACTAATTATGGTTCTTGCTTCTATCATCTTTGTACCCCTACTTTCAGAGGTGAAAAGTGATTGGTAGTATTCCTTAAAGGTTTGGAGAATACTTGATTGGTCATCAATTTTAGTACCTTCCACCCAAATTTCCTCAATTCTACTTCTGGCCTCTTTCTGTTTTAGGAGGTTAAAAAAGAACTTTGAGCCTCTGTCACCATGTTCCACCCAGTTACTTCTGGATCTGATCTTGATGCCTTTGAGCTTGGCATTTTGAATCTTCCTAAGCTCATCCTTGGTATTGGCCAACTTCAATGTGGCCACTTTAGAGGATGGATTATTTTGCAGGTCAAATTCTACCTTAGACAATTCTTCCTGCAGTGAACTTTCTTCCCATCTAGCATCTCGTGCTCTGTTGCCTCCATTCGTTTGGAGTAAATTTTTCCAACTTGCTAAGTTTTGTGCCCTTTTTTCTCTAGCACTAGTATGATTAGCCACTGATTCATTGAACCATTTGATCATAAATGCAACATTCACAATGCCTGGATCATCAAAAAGGGAGATATTAAGATAGAAAAATCCTTCCTAGTGCATCTCTTAGGAGTAGATCCAGAGGACCAAAATCTAGCAGTGATTTGGTGACCTGGCCAGAGAGGGTAAATGGGATAACTCTGACAGCACTACCATCCTCATCTTTCTGACATTTAAATGCCTCATGGTTGTAGTAGAATCTGTCCAGTCTGGAATAGATCCTTTAAATAGCATGTTGAAAGTTGCACCATGTGATCCAAATATCTTTGTGGTCATATTTGCATCCATTTAAAGGATCGATGAGTTTGTGTTTACCTAGAAACTTGTTCCATAAAAATTGCTCACAACCCTTCCACTCAAATTTATTACCCCCAGCTTGTCTTGGGTGTTAACTACCATATTGAAATCAACTCCCAAAATCCAAGGGATGTCCTTTAGGAGAAAGAGTCATTTCCATATTTCAGTTCTCTCGGGCTATAGTCATTAGAGGCATAGACTGAAAATAATCCAAACTTTTTGTTATGATCTTCAAGGATAATCCAGACTGCCCTATTGCATGGTGAAGTGCCCCAATTGAGAACATGTTTATCCCATAGGGGACTAAGTAGGATGGAAATGCCACCTTTTCCCCTGCTATGTGAGGTGGAGAAGGAAGTAGCATCCCTCCAGATGCATTTTAGAGAGATATCTAGTGAAAAACTAGTGGCTTTGACTTCTTGAAGCATCAAGCAATCAAATCCCTTACTGACTCTCTTGAACCTCTGAACTATATTTTTTTTGTGTGAGGACTCTAGTCCTATGACATTCTAGGAGGCAATTATAAGATCCATAAGGTCATGCAGAGGATTTAGAACTATTCATAAAGCTTGAGTAGCATTTAGGGAATTCATTAGTATGTGTATCTCTAGGCTCTTTTTTGTTACTAGAGCCTACTGGTCTACCTTTTTTTTTCTTGCCACCTTTTGGGCCAAATTTGTCCCCATCCACCACGGGGTTGTCTTCTCTTGGTAGAGAGTTTGTAGATCTTGGTTTCCTTTTGATTTTACTATATTTGAGAACTTCTTCCCAAGATATTTCAACAAACGGTACTATGGCCCAGCTCTTGTTGATACCATTTTCACTAAAAACATCTTTGAGGGAAGATCCCTATATGTGAGGTTGTGGGGTAGGCTCTCTCCTCGTGTTGACACCATCCAAACTAGGAGGGGTAAAAGGGAGGGCTAGTTCAGAAGGCTCAAATAAGGACAAGTAAGGGGGGGTCAGAGGTTAGGAGGGATGACCATTAGGTCATAATCATGAAGTGTACTTATGATTGGAGGGTCAATATCAGTCATCTCATTCTGTTCATCTGTGGTATCCATATCAACTTGACCACTCTCCTTGGCCCCAGACTTACCTTCTTCTAAGGACCTTCCATCTAGACCTCCCTTGTTATCCATTCTACTTTGGGTGGGGTCACTAAGAGGGGGAGGGTGATCCACTAGTTTTTCATTAACATTGCCTCTCCTTCTCTTGAAAGGTCCATCAACCCTTCTAATTTTGTCCAAAGCCAATTGTTGAGCATTTTTGGAGCACCTTATGTTTTTATTCTTAGGATTAGGAAGGATCCTATCCCCATTTCTTGAACAACCTGAAGTGTCTTGAAAAACAAGGGCAACTATATCCAACCTAAGAGAAACAGACAGAGCATCAAGGGAGGAAGAGTTAGGGTTAGGAAGCTCAGGAGAGCAGGGGATAGTATCTGAGGTAGGAAGAATATGAGGGTTGACATTCTAAGCATCAATGGGAGGCTGAAGGTTGCTGCTAGGAGTCACCTGCTTAGGCAGAATGGTCTCATCTCTAGTGGGGGATGAGGTTTAGGTCTGGGGGCTAAGAGAGGGAAATTACTTCTCTTATGACCGTCCCTCTTGCACAGGAAACATGAATTTAGACCACCCAGATATTCCAACAGGCAAGTGAAAGACTCTCCTTCCAATTCAAAAACCAGGGTATTAGGGATATCTATACCTGGCTTGATAGAAATCAGAACCCTTGCATCAAGATGTGGGAGGAGCATACTAGATTGATTGACTCTGATGACTCTACCCAGAGAGTCAAGTGCTTCTGAGATAACATTCCAGAGGAATGGGGGAATACGCTTAATGGTGATCCATCTTGGGCATGATAGGGCCATGATTTATTCACATTTTTCCCTATCCGACCATCTTAGGGCACAGAAGTTGCAGGTTCCAATGGTTCAGAATTGTCTATCGACCATGGATTTTTGGCTAATAGGGTCATGAAAAATAATAATAAAAAGACCTTTTTGAACCATTCTATAGAGAGAGAATTTAAACCCTAATTTAGAACTCCATACTGCATGCAACCAGATGTTCATGGAAACACGAGAAGGTAGTTTATTAATGTCTTGAGTAGCCAAGAAAATAGTAGAGTCACACAATTTACTTCTTTCTACTTTAATTAAAACGACCATATTAGGGTTGGTAGAAACAACAAGTTGCTTGGGGGCAGAAACCTTACCTCCTGGTCCATGTCCTTCATCTCCTCCAATCCTGGCTTCTTGGCACTTGTCAAGGAACTTGGCTCCATTCTTGTTAATCTTCGAACCTACCAACACCTGCCCGAAAGATTTGGTTGCTCGATCAGAAGTTTTGGGAGGTAACGGTTTCAAATGGGTCACCTTCAAAGAATCTCCAGAAGAAGGAGCGAGTCATTTGAAGTCGAGCCCACCCTTTAATGAGGGCTGAGGGAGCATTAAAGACCCTCCGAGTATGAAGGGCCAAACAGATGCCACGCACACCCAAGTTGCAAAGTATGTAGAGCGCCTACCAAGTTGCAGAGTATGCAGAGCGTCCACCAAGTTGCAGAGCCTTCTTCTAAGGGGGAGTATTTATTTTTTGTATTATATATATATATATATTAAAATATTGATAATATTATCAATAAATATTATATAATATATTTTTTAGATTTATATTATCAATTGTGATTTCATACAGTATATTCTAGTGATATATACATTATCATTTGTATATTATATTGTATTAATATGTTATATATAATAATATCATTTTATATTATATTATATTAAGTAATTATTTTGTATATCACCTTATAATATTATATTATAATTATATGATTAATTCATCGATAATCAATTTTAAATAATTTTATTATTATTTATCTTTTTTATTTATACCTAATTATATATTATAATTATATCCTATTTGAGAAAAGGGGACATCACAGTGCACCCTTCCCCAAATTTCTTGCCCTCAAGCAATGTCAATTTGATGGGTGCAACTTTTGCAACTCTCGTTTTACGATAATCCTTGATTTAATCCTAAAACATAATTTCAACTTGACATTAGAAATGTCATATATATGTAAACATAAACTTATCATGTTTGAGGGTATTTCATTATAACATTCAATTTAAAATCTAAAGAATAATTCAAGGGTAGAACTTATCTCAATCTGTTATAGCACTTTCGTTTTCCTTTGTTAGGTGTTTCTTTTCTCTTTCATACATAACCTTCGGAGATATAGAATCTCTATCTCAATTCCTTTCTAGGACTTTAAACATTCAGCAAGAATGTCTTGACACTCACCAAGAATGTCATGACACTCACCAAAAATGTCTTTAATCAAGTTTTGACACTCACCAAGAATGTCTCTTGATCAAGCTCTGACACTCACCAAGAATGTCCTTGACCAAGCCCCGACACTCACCAAGAACGTCTAAATCAAGTTTTGACACTCACCAAGAATGTCTCTTGATCAAGCTCTAACACTCACCCATAATGTCCTTGATCAAGCCTCGACGCTCACCAAGAATGTCTAAATCAACTTTTGGCACTCACCAAGAATGTCTTTTGATCAAGCTCTTACACTCACCAAGAATGTCCTTGATCAAGCCTCAACGCTCACCAAGAACGTCTAAATCAAGTTTTGACAGTCACCAAGAATGTCTCTTGATCAAGCTCTAAAACTCACCAAGGATGTCCTTGATCAAGCCTCAACACTCACCAAGAATGTCTAAATCATGTTTCGACACTCACCAAGAATATCTCTTAATCAAGTTTTCGACACTCACCAAGAATGTCCTTGATCATGCTTTGACACTCACCAAGACTGTCCTCTACCAAGCATGGCTTGGATCAATCTCAAAATTCACTAAGAACTCCCTTCTTCGAGAATGTCTTATATCTTGTTCATCGGTTATTATCAGCTTATAATAAAGTTTAGTGATTCTCATCCTTTAATAATTACTGATTATCTATAATTATTTCTCACTATTATTTTATTAATTTACTGAATAAAACAATATATATTCTTTTATATTTCTTTGCTCTCTTATTCTTATATATACTTCTCATATATGGCCCTAGTGTACTTGATTTGATTGCCTTCTTATTCTCTTTACACACCATCCCTCCTCAACCTTCTTTCAAATCTCTATATATATCGTCAGCATACTCTTTCATCTTTCACAAGAGGTATTGTCTCCTCCTAAAGAGTTATCTTTGTTAAAATAAACAAATTAAACTTTATTTAATATGTTCTTAAACAAATCACATCTTTCAACTTATTCTTCATTGTATCAAAACTTAATACTTTCTCTTAAATGAGTCATTGTCTTTTATTTACATTTCCAGTGATGCATTAATAGTATCGTTGTTCAAATATCTTTATTGTTTATTGGCCAGACAACTTGTTCTTCATAGTTTTTTTTTATAACTGAAGTGTTCTATCAACAAATCATTCAAACCATCATATAAGTAGTCGAATGTTGCATATTTAGCATTGCTGAATTATTGCATTCTTCTAAACGTTGTTCTTGGATGTCATTTCTGCAATAATATGATTCGCCTTTCTATTGTGATCGTTGTTCTAACAGTCAGATTTATTTTCTTTTAGCAAATATAAGAATCACTTCTTTCTACATAAATTCACTGTTATAAAACATATCTCTTGCCATCTTATGGCTCAGGGTTGCCTGTTGCATCGTGGTGTCAATAGCTATTTGTTGTTTACAATCTCTGATTGAGTGGATGTCATTGACTGAATTACTTGATCGATGAATTAATTGCTTGATTGATGATCTTGTTTTATCTTTTATCCTTATAGGATGACAGGATCATGCTTTTTGATACCACAGTAATGCCCCTAATGGACTCAGTCCAATCCCTTACTATTCCTTATTCTCATCATGCTTTGATACCACAGTTATGTGTCTCCAAGTCGACCAACAACCTATAATGTCCCTTTCTTAAAATACTCTAGCTTACCTGAGTTATAGTGGTATGTCTTGATCTCAGGATATTCCCAAACTACAAATTGACTCAACAGACCTGCGTTAGTTCTCTGCTACCAGCGATGCAAAAGATACTCAAATCTACTGCTTTGGTATTAGAGATATGCAAAAATAGACCAAAAGTCTTTCCCAAGTATGAAAGTCGACTGGTTTGGGTCAAATATTGTATTTGATATGGTATCGCAGGTGGTTATATGTTTGTTCTATAATACTTGTGTCAGCTACCAGAGATATGATACCCTCAAGCTTGCGCTGCTGGTGTGAATGGGGGAATAGGGGTCGAGAGATGTTTTTCCCATGTAATGAATCAGTGATGTTACTCAATACTAATTCACGTGGATGAAATAATACTCCCTTTCTTATGGTGGTTCGATCCCTTATGGTGTTCAATGATGATGATGCCCAGTTACCGTGCTGGTTACGCTCTAACCAGTTTCTTACTCTTCTCTAATATTTGGTTTGAATGATGGTCGTCTATAATGGATGACGACTTCCAGATATATCCCCCGATCCACTGACTGAGATTCTCTTCTTTTTTGACTTTATATATATAAAGTGCACTTCCAGATATCCCTGATTCAGGGTAATGTCTATGCAGCCATCAGATTTTCTAATGTTATGAAGGAGGGACTTAGTTTTTTTTTTAACTTCCTTTTGCAAAACTTAAGTTTCTGATGGCTGCATAGACACTGCCCTGATCCACTAAGTGAGATTCTCTTCTTTTTTGACTTTATATATATAAAGTGCTGAAAAGGGATGCTTCTTCGATATACCGGGTAGTCCCATATTGCTGTCACCATATGTAGAGCAAAAAACATATGGCTGGTATCGTGGACTATAAAAGATCCTTTCCTTTCCTTTCGATGATGTAATTTCCTGATTTATATCTGCATGGGGGGTAGAAATGGTAGCGACCCTTTCCTTACAGGTGACGACTTATTCAATCGCTATGATTCAGTTTAAAATTTAGATTCATTCTATTTTATATTTTGAAAAATAATATATATAATATTGATAATATTATCAATATATATCATATAATATATTTTTTAGATTTATATTATCAATTGTGATTTCATATAGTATATTTTAATGATATATACATTATCATTTGTATATTATATTGATTAATATGTTATGTATAATAATATAATTTTATATTATATTATATTAAGTAATTATTTTGTATATCACCTTATAATATTATATTATAGTTATATGATTAATTCGTCGATAATCAATTTTAAATAAGCTTATTATTATTTAGCTTTTTTATTTATACCTAATTATATATTATAATTAGATCCCATTTGAGAAAAGGGGACATCAAATCCTATCAACCAAAACCCTAACAACTGGTATCAAAGCGGTGTATATTTTAAGTGATTTGGCAAGAAATCTCTAATTTGAGTGGGAGCAATGATAGAGGAAGATAGGCTTAAGGTTGAAAAGTTTAATGGTTAAAAATACTAGTTATGAAAGATGTAAATAGAAGATTGTCTATATTAGAAGGATTTTTTCTTACTGTTGGGTGGAAAAGAAAAGAAGTCAACAACTACGTCAGATGAACAATAAGAGTTTCTTGATAAGAAGGCACTATGAGCAATACAACTATGCCTGACATCGTCAGTGACTTTTAATATAGCAAAAGAAACAACAACAAAAGGTCTAACAAAGGCATTAGACAAATTGTATAAGAAACCCTCGGCCTCAACTAAGGCATTTCTTATGAAACATTTATTTAATATGAAGATCGTAAAATCTGGGGTTGTTAGTGATCATTTGAATGAGTTTAACATGGTTACTAATCAACTAAGTTCTATAAAAGTAAATTTTGAAGATGAGGTTAGGGATCTCTTGATTTTATTCTCATTGTCTGAAAGATGGAATGACTTAGTCATGGTTGTAAGTAACTCTGTCTCTAGTTCAAACACTTTTAAATTTTGGTGATGTTGTTGGTGTTATCCTTAGCGAGGAAATGTGACAAAAAAGCGTAGGTGAGAAATCAAGTAATTCTTTGAATACTGAGAACATGACACACTAGAGGGAAAGAGGAAAGAGCTTAGGTAATTGTGGGAAATCTAGGAAGGGCATATCAAAATATAGGATTAGTATGGAGTGTTGGTATTGTGGAAAGAAATGACATGTGAAGAAAGATTGTTGGTATTGAAAGGGAAAACAAGGGGATGAACAACAAGAAAATAAAAAGGAAGCAAATGTAGCAGGTGTTGTGTTTCAAGATGTTTTGATTCTTTCTTTGGATAATATTACTGATTATTTGGTGTTTGACTCGGGGGCTTCTTTTCATGCCACACCCCATAGAAAATATTTTGTAGACTATGTTCAAGGTGATTTTGGATAGGTTTATTTAGGTGATGATGAACCATGGGAAATTGTTGGAAAGAGAAACATACAGATAAAATTACCAAATAGAAATAAATGGTTGTTGAAAGAGGCGAGACACGTTCTTGATTTGAGAAAAAAAATAATATCAGCAGGACAACTGGAAAGTGAAGGTTGCATAATCATATTCACAAACACTTCATGGAAGGTTACTAAAGGTTCATTGATAATAGCAAAAGGTGCAAAGGTAGGTACATTATATTTATGAACTAGTAATACTAATTATTATATTTCCTTAGCTTCCATAGGAATAGATACAACTCTATGGCCAATCAACTTGGGCACATAAGTGAGAAGGGGTTGGAGCTTCTCCATTTGAATAATTTGTTGCCAGGATTTGAAACAAGTTGATCTGGATTTTTGTGAAAACTGCGTTTATGGAAAACAAAAGAGAGTAAGATTTCTAAGAATTGGGAAGGAAAAAAGTATGAAAAGTTAGAGATTGTCCACTCAAATGTATGCAGACTAGCTCATGTATCATCTCTTGGTGGCTCTTATTATTATGTTACTTTAATTGATGATGCAACTACAAAAACTTGGGTTTATTTCATTCCTAGAAAGTCTGATGTATTTGAAGTCTTTAAGAAATGGACAACTTTGGTTGAAGATTAGACACGAAACAAGCTTAAGTGTCTTCGATTAGATAATGGAGGTGAGTACTGCAATAAAGTGTTTGATAGTTATTGTTTATACCAAGGAATTCGTAGAAAAAAAAAGACAATTCCTAGAACACCACAAGCAAATGGTGTGTCTAAAAGGATGCACAAAATAACCATGGAGCATGAGATTGCATGCAGGATTGCCCTTACAATTTTGGACAGGTGTTGTAGATACTTTTGTTTACGTAATGAATAGAGGGCTTTCAAGTTCCTTAGATGGTGGTATTCCATAGGAGGCATGAACATGCATAAAGAGAAACTACTGATTTATGAAAACTTTTGGTTGTGAAGCATTTGTCCATATTGATATAGAAAATTGGTCAAAACTTGAGGCAAAATCTAAGAAGTGTACTTTCATTGGATATGAAATTAATGATTTTGGTTATCACTTATGGGATTTTTAGAATCACAAAACAATTAGGAGTAGAGATGTCATATTCAATGAAAAACTCATGTACAAGGATTAGATATGTGGAAAGAAGCAAGAAAAAAACACACAGAACGCACGGTCTTTGATGAAATCCTAGTAAGTGTAGTACCAAGAGTACTAGAAAATATTGAACAAGTAGAATCAAAACACGTTCCAAAACTACAAGTTCCTCAAACTTTGATGCAGTAGCATCTTGGGTTCTTGAAGAACTTGCATCATATAGGAGTTGTTTCCTTTTGGATTGATGAAGTTCCTGGTTTGAGATAGTTTTCCGGATATCATGTGAGTGGTCGATTTGTTGATATCTTGGAAAGGAGTGATCAAATGGGTTTGTTCCTTATTATTCATAGATTCTCTGTTTATGATAGTACTTCTTTTGGTGGAATAGTTTTTGAGATATTGTTGATTCTTTATCACGCAGTTGTGTTCCTGATAACCGGTTACAGTAAGTTGTGTTCCTAGTCACCGATTGGTGTGTTTGATGTCTCGGTTGAGTTATGTGGGTCTTCTAAAGGTATGGTCATGATATGGTTTTCATGGGGTCATTAGGAAGTTTTTCCTATGATAACAACTCATTTGAAGTTATCGTGCTTGAGTTATGTTGGATTATGTGACTGGATACAAGAAGGGGTTTCTGGTTACAAGTAGTCTTTTGAGATTGATTGAACTGAGGAAATGTTTGGCAGGAGTGATAAAAAGGGTTTGTTGCTTTTTGTTTTTAGAGCCTGATTCTATGATAGCACTTTTTGAGGTGGTGTGGTTTGATAGATCATATTGTTTCTCTACCGGGTTGCTATTGTTCTTCATGGAACTAGTTCTTGGAGTTAACTGATTGATTGATCGAGGTTGCAGTCATTCTAATCGTTGGTACTGATTGGCATGATTTCCTATGTGGATCTATGTGTGGCTGACTTGATTTGTTGGATAGGTCCTCGAGACATGAACTAAATGTTGTATTTAATTAGGGTTAAGGTTGACTGGGTCTAACACGTTTCTTGGGATATGTAAAGTTGGTTAAGGCCGACCTATTTGTGTTTGTGTATAAATTTAGGGCTTCCAATTTTTTGGAAAGTGGGAAATAGTAAGGAAGAAGTCTAGAGAAGGGATGAATAGTAGAGAAGCTGCTAGAGGATAGATCTGAGACTTAGGAAGATCTGGAATAGGTTTGAGTTGGGTTTTGTTGTTAGGTTTTCTTTATACTTGGCCTAAACTAAGAAGGCTTTACAACCCAACATGTATAAATAATTATTATTAATAAAGCTTGTTGTTTGGATGCAAATCATGTTGTTGTTGATTGTATCTTGTTGTTTTCCATTGTGTTGATTACTACTGCAAGGATTTGACATCTCCTTTAGGGATTCTCTATCCTTGACTGCATGAGATGGTATCAGAGCTGGTTTGATCTTGTTGTGGTGTGAATCCTACTATTTGAACTTGTGAATCTTCTAAGGTGTTATTTGTGAGGAGGTAGAGGTTAGATCTGACTCACATCAACGAAGGGTTTGTGCAAGGTGGTCGGAAAGGATTTGCTACTGGAGATTGAGTTTTTTGTTACCAGTTGATGGCTGGTATGAGAATGGTATGGTCTTGTCTTGGTGGCTACCGATTTGAATTCTAGACTTGTGGCATTCTTGTGACATTGTTGAGAGGTGGCAGAGACTAGATCTGACTCGCACTAGCGAAGGATTTGCACAAGGTGGATGTAAAGGAGATTTATTGCTACTTGTTGAGTTGTTCTTATGAATTAGGGTTTTGTTTGGGTTAGGATATCATCTTTGGTGAATTAGATCGCTGATTGGAGGCAGTTACACCTTAGATTTGGAAGGACTCCACCAAGGAGAATGAACTATAGGTTGCTTGAACTGATGAAGGATGAAATTGGGACTGAGATGACTGATTTGAGAAATAAGATGACCGGTTTGAATAGTGAGGTCTCATAAGAGATTAGGGTTGTTGTTTATGGATTGCATCAAAATCATGGATCTGTCACTGCTGTTGAACTTTGGGCAGAGAGTCTGATGGATCTTCTAATGGAAAATTTTCACATGGTAGAGGAAAAGATCATGTGATGACTTGAGAGAAACCTTGAGGAGTTTGAAGAGCTGAGTATGTGCAATGTCAGTTGGCATTTACCGATTAGACATAGGTTTGATTGGCATATGAAGAGGCTTGTTTATAGGAGGAAATGACAAGTTGATGTTGTTGTTGAAGAGGTAGATGGTTTTCCTAATCGGGTGGATGGATCTGATGTGGAAATTATAGAGCATCTTTTAGTTGATGATGAGATTGTTGATGAAGTGGAAGAGTTACCTTTGTCTAAGGGTATTGTTGAGGCTGTCAGTATTGATGACCTTGTTGATAGGGTTCGCATTAGTGATGTTGATCTTGTTGTTGTGCACGAGGAGTTGAAAATTGGATATGTTGTTACTTGTGTTGTAGAGTTGTAGAAGGATGTAGATGTGACTGATGGTGAGGTTGATAATCTTTAGTTCCTTGTTGCTGATGAGGATAAGTTATGTAATGAGTTGCATGATTTGTCTGTGAAGGAGAGTGCATATCTGATGCATTGTGCTGAGGATGCTAATCAGTTTGTTCCTACTGGGAGGTGTGTTAACTAGTTGATTATAGTGCAGAGGATTCACGGGTTTGAATAGAAGAAGCAAAGGTTGCTTGTGGGCAGATTTGTGTTCTCGACCTTGTGGATTTAGAAACCGATGGTTAAGATGAAGTGGTTGAGCTCTAATTTTCTTGTGGAGTCTAAGTGTGAGACACACTTTTCTATTTACCCTAGGTGCCTAATGTAGGATCATCTTGGGTTCTTGAATAACTTGCATTATTTAGTAATTGTTTCCTTTTGGATTGATGAAGTTCTTGGTTTGAGACAATTTTCTGGAGATCTTGCGAGCAGTCTATCTGTTGAGATATTGGAAAGGAGTGGTAAAATGGGTTTGTTCCTTATTGTTCATAGATTCTATGTCTATGATAGCTCACTTGTTTTGGTGGAGTAGTTTGTGAGATAATGTTTATTCTTTATCGGGCATTTGTGTTCCTGATAACCAGTTGTAGTGAGTTGTGTTGATGGTCACCGGTTGGTGTGTTTGATGTCACAGTTGAGTTTTTTGGATCTTTTAAAGGTGTGGTCATGATATCATGTTCATGGGGTCATTAGGAAGCTTTTCCTATGATAGCAACTAGGTTGGAGTTGTTGTGCTTGAGTTATGATGGATTTTGTGATTGGATGTAAGGAGTTTCTGGTTCCAAGCAGTCTTCTGAGATTTTGAGATCAGTTGAACTGAGAAGATATTTGGCAGGAATGATAAAAAGGGTTTGTTTCTTTCTATTTGTAGAGCATGATTCTATGATAGTGCATTGAGGTGGTGTGGTTTGAAAGATCTAGTTGTTTCTCCATTGGGTTGTTGTTTTTCTTCATGACACTAGTTGTTGGAGTTAACCGGTTGATTGTTCGAGTTTGCAGTCATTATTCTGAGCCCTTCGTGAGGTGGCGTAGTTTTAAAGATCATGTTGTTTCTCTATTGGCTTGTTGTTGTTATTCATGACACTTGTTCTTGGAGTTAACCGATTTATTGATCAAGGTTGTGGTCGTTGTTTTGATCCCTGGTGCTGATTGGTGTGATTTCCTATGTGGATCTATGTGTGGCCGACTTGATTTATTGGATAGGACGTCAAGAAATGAATTAAATGTTGAATTTAATTAGGTTTAAGGTCAATTGGGTCTAACATGTTTCTAGGGATATGTAAAGTTGGTTGAGGCCGACCTATTTGCATTTGTGTATAAATTTAGGGCTTGTGATTATTTGGGATGAAGGAAATAGTAAGGAAGAAGTCTGGAGAAGGGCTGAATAGTAGAGAAACTGCTTCTAAGGCTTAGGAAGATCTGGAATAGGTCTTATTTGGGTTTTGTTGTTAGGTTTTATTTTTACTTGGCCTAAACTGGGAAGGCCTTATAGCCCGACATGTATAAATAAATTATGATTAATAAAGCTTGTTGTTTAGATGCAAATCATGTTGTTGTTGATTGTATCTTGTTGTTTTCCACTGTGTTGATTACTACTGCAAGGATTTGACATCTCCTTTGAGGATTCTCTATCCTTGAATGCATCAAACTCCAGTAAGAAGATCTTTGAGAATAAGTAGACCTCCTGAGCGATATTCTCCTTCATTATATCATGAATTATTGATTGATTTAGGTGAACCAAAAAGTTATGTAGAAGCAATGTAGGTTGAAACCATAAAGAAATGGGAGCAAGGAATGAAAGAAGAAGTAGATTCCTTGCTACAAAATCAAACTTGGGAGTTGGTTGAATTGAATGAAGGTAAAAGAACATTGCCTAACAAATGGGTTTACATGTTAAAAGAACATGGAGGCAAGAAAATATATAAGGCTAGACTTGTGGTAAGAGGTTTTGCATAGAAAGAAGGTATTGATTTTGATGAAATATTTTCTCCTATTGTTAAAATGACTTCAATTAAAACTATTCTAAGTCTTGTGGCTACATGATACTTTCATTTGGAACAATTGGATGTCAAGACAATTTTTTTCCATGGATATTTTGAGGAAGAAATTTATATGCTACAACCACAAGGGTATGAGGTCGAAGGTAGGGAGGACTTAGTGTGTAGGTTGAAGAAGAGCTTGTATGGTCTAAAACAAGCACCCTGGAAATGGTATTTGAAATTTGATAGGTTTATGGTTGAACAAGGTTATTATAGATGTCATTCTGATCATTGTGTTTATTTTAAGAGTTTGGATAATTGTAGCTATATTGTCATGTTATTGTATGTTGATGACATGCTTGTTGCCAGGTAAATTTCAAAATATATAATGATAAACATAAAGTTTTTCCTTAGTATGAAAAAGAACACAAGTTGGTAAACCATCGGTTACACTACACCGAGTGTCAGGTTTTCAGAGCAAACCGATAAAAGCTAAGGAAACCGACGACACAGTTTTGCAAAACATCGAAAGTGCAAACACGACAGAGCAGATAACGCTAAAGCAAAAGTACAACTCAACGAGCAAGTAACAAAACACCGAAGAGAAGAAACTGACAAAGGGGAACCTGATAGATCAAGGGAACCTGAAAAATAGTCTAACTAATTTTTGAGCATACCGATCATC
This sequence comes from Thuja plicata, assembly GCA_018584345.1. Classification (NCBI taxonomy): domain Eukaryota; kingdom Viridiplantae; phylum Streptophyta; class Pinopsida; order Cupressales; family Cupressaceae; genus Thuja; species Thuja plicata. The sequence goes on along the minus strand of MU228196.1, from coordinate 1,019,563 downwards.
AGATACTGAGAATCAGTTACAGCCCAGAAAAAGTGGATCTGACTTCCACATCAGATAAAGCAAGTGAATTCTATTTATAGAGTTTTTATTTGTTTTAAACCTATTACTTGAGGCACAAGAAACATTATTGTAATTGTTTTAATCAGTCTAACTGATTAAAACATATAGACTAGGAGATCAAGGTCAAGTTGTAAACCTATGATCATAGAGTTAATGTTGTAATATGTGAAACTTTATTAGGTCAAATCTATCTTATAAATAGATGTTGTAATCATTCATTTCAAAGAAGGAGAGGATGAATGTATCCCATGAGCACATCTATGGATCAGACTGATAGTTTCAAGAAGCAGAAAAGGAAAAGATGAATTTGGTTATCAAGAACCAAAAATAGAGGCTACTGAGGAACATAGGTATTATTCAATCACAATAGGTGATACACATATACATGTAATCTTGAATAGATCTGTAAATCAGCAATAAGAGATTACATATAATCAGGTCAAAGAGTAATTTGATTACATTCTAACAAGTGAAGTAAAAGTAAAAATCCTTTTAAGGAAGGTGGATTTAACAATCCTATTGTAAATCTCTTAACCGTGTGCACACTAAATAGTGTTGCTAAATCTCTTAACAGAGTAAACTTTAACAGGTCTCCACTTGATACTCCTAACAGAGTATATCATCAAAAGTGATCAACATTGTAAGCTTTAACTGGCCCCTTCCAATCTGCAGATAGTGAATTTTTGTGGGTGTCATCCCCACCGCAGTTTTTACTTTCTAACAGGGTTTTTTGCATTACCATATCTTGTGTTATGTGTCAATTACTTTCATGAATGTTTACATGTTTGGTAAAGTTAAAGAATTGATGTAACTTACACAAAGATAGTTTATAATAGATGGTTGGCATTGCAATTGATTACACAATGGATAAATGTTAAAAGAGATAAAAGTTTCAGAGGTACTGATTCACCCCTCCCCTCTCAGTACACACTTCCCATTAATTCCAACAATTGGTATCAGAGCCCAATCTCTTATTTTGGAAAGCTTAAATACTTCAGAGATAAGATCATACAATGGAGAAGTATAAACTTGAGAAAGGTATTGAGAATCAGAAGCTTGAAAATTAGATCTTCTATGAGCAGTATAAAGAAGCTAGAATCAAGATGAGACAACTGTTAGATGAAAGAAAGATTATGGCATCTCGTTGTAATGAAACAAATTACCATGAGGAAGAAATACCAGACTTCTTTGAATCTTCAAAATCAACAACTAGCAAAGCATCAGACACATCAGAAGAAAACATCTCAAGTCTGAATGAAATCAATCAACATCTGGCTGGACAAGTGAAATCTCTGCAAAGCAATCAAGAGACTCAGATGGTAAGGATGATTGATGTCATGAACAATGCTAGACAAGCTGAGCAAGAAAGAACACTAGCTATTGATGATAGAAGGAAGGTTACTGAAAAGCTATAAGAGAGAGAGTCAGAAATATAGAGACTTACAGAATATCATCATGAAATTACAAATCAGATTATTCTTATGAGTCAAGAGGCAAACAAATTAAATATAGAACTCATTGAAAGAATACATGCTATCAGTGAGTGTTGGCTAACAGATTTGTTCTCTTTATACTCAGATAATTATCTTTCAACTCTATGCCTTTGAAAACAAATCGTTACACAACAGTAGGGCAAGCATTTACTTTGCTTCCCTCTGAATTTTGCAAAA
>MU228196.1:992483-1004112 GCA_018584345.1 Thuja plicata | reverse complement strand
AATTCCACCTATTCAGTGGGAAGATGATGCCACTCATTTTGGTGTCTAAACCTGGTTTTGCTTGACGAATCCAGAATTGCAATTTAGAGAAACAAACGTCGGATTCGCAAAAACGGGAAGTGTCACTTCCAATTCCGCCCCAATTCCGCCCCAATTCCGGGAAACAAACGGGGCCTTAATAAATAGAATACATTGTACATCATTGTTGATTCGCACTGAGGAGGCAAGATGGGCGCAAACCAGGTATTGAAGCGGATCCCCAGAATCAAATTTCCTAACAGACGCGCAGGTATTCAGCCTTATTCATATATATTAAACTCAAACCCTGGGCACTTCCCTTATATACACGCGAAATTAGCAAAAATACTATAGGGCACTAGGGAGTTTTATGTAATTTATCGTATGAAGGAAGAAACACAGTTTTTTGTGTTACCCTGCGTTCATACAATGTCCGTTGGCTTATTATTAGGAGATCTTCATGTAGAATAGAATAGCATAGAGATAACAGTTTCCGGAATTGCTTTTAAATAACAACGATTTATTCATATTTGTTTCTTGTATACAATCATAAGTTGAATGTTTAATGGGTACACTCTCATTAATTTTGGATACTTCTAAATAGGCAGTTAGACCAAAACTTATCCCGTAATTGGATCTTTTTTTATGCTTTTGGTTTTTTTTAAGTTTAGGAGTAGAATGTTAGAACATTGAGGTCTTGCTTGTCTCAGAGTGTATATTTTGTTAAGGGCCATAGGTCCTTCTGATTGGCATCTTGGAGGAAGCATTGTGTGACATCAATACAGCGTTCAGTGGAATACTGTTCGAAATGAAATAAATATGTAAAGGAAAATCGAAAGTATGCGCACCGATTTTAACAATGTACCAAGCTCATATGTAGGATGAAATTGATTTTTATAAAAATAATATGATAACGGATCCATTTAGGACAGAGGACTTATAGTAAATATTCCAGGCTGTGGTGAGTAATCGAGGAGACAATTACAGTTGCCGTTTTAGATTGAGGACCATTTGTAGGTAGTAGGTGGTAATACAAAATTGAAATATGAAGATGCAGAAAGTTGTACAATGGATCTAAGTAGAAAAATGGAAATAGCATTTTCAGGCCAGAGAATCAATCCCACTTTTGTCCCATTGTCCTTCCAGAGTTTGGCGATGAAAAAGAACTTGTAGATTCCCAAGATATTGCTGTAGAAATTCTTTATTACAGCAATAATCAGACAATTTTGGTGGCGAAGCGTACTGGATGTCTGTCCTCAGCAGCTATCAACCTAGCGCGAAAAATTTAAATTCAATGGTGTTATTATGAAGTGAATCATGTGCTTTGATATGTAGATTTACAAGGTAAGTTTTACCAGTCTGAACCTTGAGGTGATTCACTAAAACTGGAAGGCACAAGCTCTGATCTTCTTGTTGGACGTAAGGGCTCTGTGGTAGCTTTTTCTGCCATATAATTTCAAGCACCATAGAGACGGTGCATTTTCCAAAATGGCCCATAATTCTGTAACACTCCTTGCTATTATCTATATGAGCTATCGAGGCCAGGCCCTGCCACAAAGTGTATCCTATTGCTCAGTTTGGTTTAAATTTATCCCTAAAATTTGGAATATTTTGTGCGGAAGCTTTCAATGTAGTTGGAAATTGTCTTGACGAAATTTTGGCATCCTTACAAGTGAATACCTAGGTTACTGGTTTGTGTCCATCAGTACAGTAAATTTTTCTTGGGGGTTGACTTTGTTTTTGGTTGTCATATATTTAATAACAAAATCACCATAAAAGTTAAAAAATACTACTTAAATGCCATTTTCTCAATCTCAAATATCATGATAGATATTCATTGTTTAATATGAAAATAATAAAATCAACAAGTGACATCATATGAGTCTTGATAAAGATGATCCATCAACAATATTGAGATTAGATGATGTAGGTAGATTAGAAGAACGACACTCACCCTAAAAGTATACACTTGGCTAATCTAATTACTCCTTAAAATAAAGATTGTTGGTATGTGGAAGAATCCAAGTTAGTACGCTTTGACTCTACATTCCTTAGCTTTGTTGCTCCTTCCTTGTCATTTTGTTTGTGTGAAAGGTGCAAATTGGAACTAATCAGTTTGAAACTTTGAAGATTAAGTACACAAATTGAAATGTAATAGAATAATTGTATACTTTGAACTGTAGAAGCAAAAGAGGAAAAAAAAATGTAATTGATTGAGAATTGCTGCCAGTCACGATTTCCCCCTCTTAAAGACACTGATTCTTCATGCAATTGTTATCTACAATTTGGACCATTTATTTGTCATTTAATCAGGTTTAAATGGTGAAAAGAGTATGATCTCATCTAGCTGTTATTCCAGCAATATGGATTCGGATTCACGTGGCTTCACCCTTTAGTGGCTCTGCTTGAATCTGGGTCGGTCTGGCAGGGCCTTACATGGTCCTTAAGGGGATTTGAACTAGGATCCAGGCGGGTTTGAACTTGACCTGGATCTGGGGCTTTGGCACGATGAACCAGTAAAATAGGTTACAACTTAGAAATTATACACTATCTATGCATATGCCCAAGTGAGGTTGGATATGTACAAGCTATATTCTGAAAAGATTACAATGAAGTTAGGATAGTACACAAGCAGAAACTAGTATTGTAATATTTTATTTAAGTGTCAGATCTTCCATGATCAGACATCTGGCTCAGCAACACCCTTTAAATTATTCTCTGCAGGAGTCTTAGGTGTAGGAAATTCAACTTAATAAAAACTTTGTGGTCCTGCAAGTAAAATAAGTTGATTATATGGATAATTTTATAGAGCAGTTGAACTAACCGGTTGAGGAAAACCATCCAAAAAGCCCAAGCATATAATGTTTTGGATTCAATTAAGCGTGCAGGATGATCTCGTGTAGGAGTAGGAAACCAACAGGAGTTTAAGGTTCCAATCCAAGAAGTGCTTCAGGCCTTCAGGTCTTTCCAGGTCTGACAAGAGGATAAAAGCCAACTGTTATCCTCTTTCCCAAAAAATCACGCAGGAAGGACACAAGAACTGATTTTTCTATTTTGCAGGTTTTCATTCTCAAAATATGATCTGTGCTGATAACATTGGCTCTGACAAGTACTGAAAAGAAAGACAAGAGGGTCAAACAATAGGATAAATTTGCTTGGATCATATTATTGAATTGAGAAAGAAGCAAAGAGTGAAGGTATGTGGCTAAGCGATAAAAAAAATTGAACCAATACAAGAGAACAGTGGAAAGAAATATTTTGATGGAAACAAGTGACAATATTTTCATGGGACATTAGAGTATTATGCAGAAATCCTTGATGCAAGCCCTTATTAACAAGATGGTACAAGGGAAATTGATTGGGTGTTTTTCAAGAAGCACAGGATATTTATGATCCGAAATAGATCATTAAATTCGTCTTTAGCTTGCAAGATACAATGGAAAATTGATCAATTAAGCCAAGGACCATCTTGAATCAGCCTAGAAATAGGGGTTTAACTGAATTGATTGTTCATGTGGGTTGCCGTACATTGGTGAAACTGGTTCTTCAATCTATACAAGGGTCATCAAGTCAGCTTTGGCTGAACACTCATTTACCAAACATCATATATCTTTGGAACTAATCAGTTTGAAACTTTGATACAATGATTCTATTACATTTCAATTTGTGTACTTAATCTTCAAAGTTAATGTTTGACAGTAAACTTTATCACTGTACTTGTTTTGAAAATTCAATGTCATTATATTTTCAGATTTTCTATAAAATATTAAATTATATATAAAAAAATTTGATGGACCCAAAGTACCTCTGTCTCCTATTTTGAAAAAATGGCCATACCTGAACTCGTTCTCGTCTCCGAAATACCCAAGTATCCCCTTCTCCGTGCAACCTTGTGTTTTTGCCTTTGTTTCTGTTGTGCTTTTCTTTGGTCACCGTTTGGTGATCTTGTTGAGGGCTGCCCCTTGTTTGTACTTTCCAATCCCATTGACCCTTTTGTAGTCACTTGTTGGACTTAAATAAATTTATCTTTATCTATCCAAAAGTCTATTTTTAGCTTTCAACATTCAAAGAGGAGCATATTTTGGGATTTTCTATTTTTAGCTGGAGCTATTTATAGCTTGTGCCACTTATATCTCTCTCTATTTATAGTGTAAAGAGACTAATATTTTTAGCCTTTTGGTATATTTAGCGTTCACGATTTATAGCTTGGAGTAAACCTTTTTTCTAGATCGCTTATCTCATCATGCAAGATGTATGAGCATTAAGTAAAAGTTTGTAATAAATTCAATCTATAGCTTGACTAGAGGTTGCATGGTTTGAGTTTTAATTTAGTGGACAAGATAATTTGTAATAAAGTTTGCATGTCATGCAAAAGGATGTAGATTGAATTATACTTAGTTTGTTTCATTTATTTTCATGCATGACCTTGTAAACAGTATAACTAAGTGTCTTTTTGCACTTAGTTGTATCGATCAATGGTAATTCTCATGCCTCTATTACGCTAGAATTACTATTCCATTGAGTATTCATTGTTACTGTAATTTTCACTTAATGCCATTCAGTATGCCTATCTTGCTTATGAATGTTTATTGAGGTGTGTGCTAAGGGTTAAATTGCTTTGATGAATTCGCTAGCTATGTATTTCAGTTGAGCTTCAAGGTGTCGCTTGTGGCTCTGTTTCGAGCCATACATTCTATACCCTTCTAAGTAGTCCTCCTTGTTTGACACAAGGTGGGTCATAAGTATGGTCCAAATTTTTATGACCTTTATGAGGTGGTGCAGTGATTAGGGGAGGTGGCATATAAGCTTGTAATCCCCTTTTCAAGGATCCACTCGGTTTTTCATGTCTCTTGCCATGAGAGTTATTGCGTAAACTACATGGGTGCTGAAAGAACTCCTGGCATCGGATGAGTGGTCCATCTTTTCTGACCAGAGTTGATGTTAGAGAAGTGTGCAAAACAACTTACATAGTTATGCCATTGAGGATGTTCTGGTACAATGGAAATGAATGCAGCCTAAAGATACAATGTGGGATCTCACTAGTATTCTATCAAAGTTTCCTCATGTCAAGTTTGAGGACAAAGCTCTTTTGAAAGGGGAGGCAACATTAGGAAATCTCATATTGATATATGTAGTAAAAATTAGTTAGTATTGGCTTGGATGCATAAGCTTTGTAAGTCTCTCCATTAACTAAATTAGATTAAAAGTACTTCTTCCACATGTATGGGGTAGTAGTAGTTGTCTCAAGTTAGACTCTATTTATTGTATTTATTCCACATGTATGGGGTATTAGTAGTTGTCTTTAGTTAGACTCTATATATTGTATTTATTCGACATGTATGGGGTACTAGTTTTTGTCTTTAGTCAGACTCAGTGTATTATAATGAAGTAGCAAGTGTAAAGCATCTTGATTATATTGTATTCAGAGTTGCTGCTCTATTGGAGGATTGCCACCTAAAGTGGTGCCAAAAGCATTCATATGTTCTAAATTCTGTTATATGTTTGCATTTTCCTTCTTAACTGAAATCTGTTATTGCATATAATATTCTGCAGGTCTAATTTATATTTGCAGGTTCCTTGCATGACAGAGCATGCAAAGTTTGATGTTTAGGCTTTATCACTCAAGGAAGTTAAATAGTACAATCTACAAAGTACACTGTGGAAGGACATAACAGGCTTCAGAATTAGGCTCTAAATATATATATATATATATACACAAAGTCAGTTTCTGTGTCGTCCAGTAGCAGTAGGACCACTCTTGTTATGCATAAATAAACTCTTCCAAATTGGTGTTGAATCTGAATGCAGCAGAGATGAGGAAATAACTAATAAGTTATCAACTGAGTCCAAGAGTTTATCTTCTGACTATAAGTATAGACTATGGAGAAGTGCCTGCCATCTTCTGATTTCCAGTTTATCTTCAAGTTCATGTTGTAGAGGTAATGTGTGCCCACATTTGGACAGATTTAGGAAGTAGAAGTGTTTTCTGGTTCTAGTCCTCAAAATAAGTCGATAGGGATGGAAAATATTTTTTTGGCGCTTTTAGTTTACTTAGATTTTTAACTTAAGATTTCTTTACAGATGCAGTGAGTAGGAGAATTAACTGGGGTAGTTATTTGCTTTATTTTATAGGTGTCCAACGACTAAAACATAATATTTTCTAAAATAATTAATCCTTGTAAGGCAACTCAATCGTTGAGGAAATTAAAGCTAACCATCCAAGTAATTCTTCTTGACAAATCTAACTTAACCTTTTCAGCGCAGGAAATAATCTTTTTCCTTAAATGAGCCATGCCTATCTCACTGTTTTTTCTGTATAGTTTTATTTTCCATCAAACAGAACTTTGGTTGGTGCCAAATATGTTCAATCAGCTCACGCCTCTTCATGAATTATCTTTTTGCTAGATAATAGCACACTTGAAATAGAAAATCACCCAACTTCCATATTTGTTTTTGCTTTAAACTTTCTACTGCAATCTTGCTATTTGAGGAGTCTATTGTTTCTCTTGAGAGAGGCTCTGTTGAGTAGCTAAATAAGACTGTAAAACTGCTAATACTTACATTCTGAAATTTTTAATACATTCATTCTGGGTAAAATTCCTGTAGAAAGGTCATCTTGCTGATTATTTACTTGAGTAAAGTTACAATCACGGGAATTATAGTGTGTCTAAAAGTTGAGCCAGAGAAAACTTAGAATTTTTTTGTTGCCGTTTACAGGTGAACATTTGTCACATCAGGTGTCTACCGAAGCACCTAAAATTGAGAGCAAATCAATGGAAACATCATCTTTATTTGTAGCCCCTCCAAGGAACCTTGGTGTTGGAGGAAAGGCTTCAGAACAACCAAAGCGGACTCCACTTTCTGAGAAGGAAATAGAAGCGATATTGGTATTTTATGCTTTGCTATTTACTTCTGAGTTTGGAATGAAATTTGAACAATATCTTTGTTTGGTTATTATTTCAGTAAACCAACTGATACGTTTTTTAACTGTATTGATAATCTGGAAGTGTTAATATTGCACATCTTGCATATCTATCACTGTTTAACACAACATTTCTTGCTTTCTAAAATTAGTAAGATTTCCTAAGACTGATTCAGGCATTGCCAATAAAGCTGAACAAGGATGCAAGGTTCTATATGATAGGTGGCTTTTCCTCTTCTGCAACCATTGAAAGCAATTTAAAGGCATCCTTGAAATAGGAATACAATTGGCTTTCTCATGCAGGGGTTCTTCATGCTATATTTAAAAGATATCGAGTACCACCGTAGAATAATTATATCTTGGGATTTAAAGTCCTGATTTCTTTCATCATTTCAATGCCAAGTTACAAAACACATGCATTAATGGATTGGTTCTACAAGCTGTGCTTCCAAGGACTTCGTGCTTAATATGCCTCTCGAGGCAGCATGCATGCTATACTTCTCACATAGTGTCAATATAAGCTTAATTATTCACTGACTGGATCAATCACTAAAATCTTTTCTTTTGAAACCATTATTTTGTGGCTTTGTTTTGGCAGCTCCTGCGCCTATGTAATGCCCCAACCTATCACTAAAAGAACAACCACTAATAAATTAATATTTTTTTTTTCATTTTCTATTTGTAAAACAACAACCACAATACTCAGTTGGGTAGATTTCTTAGGCTAAAACGATTGCATCAAGTCTATGATTCCAAAAACTAATGCACATAAAAGGTCAAGTTTAAGAATGCATATTATGATTAAGTGAATCCAAAGCTCCTAAGTCAAATAGTCTAGAAGAAACATTTGCTGGACTGGTAGAGAAATTGTTATATCCTTAGACTAATTTTCTAGCTATAGTTAAAACTTAAATCATTAAAATAAAATGTCTCAAATAGTTAAATGATATTGATTCCTTAATGAAGATTTATCAATCAATATTACTTGCTAAATTAATAATCAAATAAAACTATTCATAAGTGACAACTAAATTACGTTTCGTATTATTACTAAGTTACCGGATTCCTCTGCTGAGGCCCAGATCCTGGTTTTGGTACTCCCCGGATCTGGATTCCTCCTAGTTTCCTCCCAGATTCCGGCAGGGTTCTGGAATTGAGGAATCCACAGGGAATCTGGATTCCATTCTCGAACCCTGCCGGAATCCGGGAGGAATCTAGGAGGATCCGCAGGAATCCAGAAGGATCCACGGGAATCCAAGATTCTGGGCGTCAAAAAACGGACCCACATTGTCTTTTTTTAAAAAATTTTCAGCATGTAATGACATTTTGAGACTTTTGCAAAGTATGAATATGATATAATCATATACTGACAATTATGGATTTATCATTTTATGAGAATCATACTTCTAATTTCTTATTATTATCATTATATGTTTGAACTTTGAAGTTTTGAACTAATGATGAATGATCATTGACATGTTACATGTATGGAATCTATGAATATACATAAATATATAAATTTATAATATATATATTTTTCAAAAATGTCTATAAATATACCCGCGGAACCAGGATCCGGCCCAAATTTTTTTTTTCCGTATCCCCGAACCCGAATCCAAATCCGAACCAGAACCAGGATTGGCTACTTAGACATTAAGTAATTCTAAAAAGCATCACTCTTATTGCTTATTATTAAGTATTTATTAGGAATAAATTGATTATCATTATTTTCAAATTAAATATTTAAATTTAAAAGAATAATCAACTAGGTAAATTATAGTTAAAATAATATTTCTTATTAATGTTACCTAATTTTACCTCAAATAAATTTTCTCACGTAAATATAAAGGAAAATAAGTAATCTTACCTCAAGAAAATAAAAGTAAATAATCTTGCCTCGAGCATAAAAAAATAAATTACCTTAAGCAAATAATCTTACCTCATGGAAATAAAAAGTAAAATAATCTTAAGTGAATTTCTTTTTCAACATTTTTAATTTAACTTTATTATTTTTATTTTATTTAGAAGGATAAAATGTGGTGAGATAATTAACCTTCAGTTTGTTCAATTTGAAGAGAACTCCTCAAAGCAACTTGAATTTGGATTCTTGTCTTTAGAAGGGGATTCAGTGCCATTTTTTTAATTCCTGAAAAAAGGTTCTGAGGGATCTGAGAAAACTTTGGGCAGCAACTTGATTTTTTGTGTTTTATTGTTCTCTGTACACAGTCAATGACTGCAATTTTTTGTAATAGTTATACATACTCTGATCTGAGCGTAAATGAACACATGCTCTTAATGTGTTTAATCTCCAATTTGTGATTTGGTATTCTTTTGAACAAAGTAATCAATTATTGTGATGTTCATCAGTGCACATTTGCTGCACTTGTATTTTTTTCTCTGTTGGCCTTTGTTCAAGCAACATTGTAATTCTTTTCATTGAGGATAATTATAAGAACCCAAATTCTGCCCTAGATTATAGTTTCAATATAAAAACAAGTAGGGTTTTTAGGGTACCTTTTAATCCGATCGAAGCCCTGCAACACAATTAGGGTGTATTTATAATCATAATTCATAGTTGGATTCCTTTAATTAGAAATACCATATAGATCTTTTTTTTTTTAAAAAGAGGGGTAAATGCTTTGACCCGGAGCTATGAACCGGCGAGGCCACAAATGGGGGACCTCATCCCCAATGGGATTTGAACCTTGATGGTAAGAACAACAACACAACAACTTAACCATCACAACATGCCACTATTGGCACCATATAGATCAAATCAATAGATTGCAACAATTAATTTTTAAGGTGACCCAATCATAGAAATGATAAGGGTAGGTGACTTGATGAGGTGCCCGAGAGACCCCCTACACTAGGCCCAAGAGCGGATATACCATCCCTCTTGGCCTCATGTGGCCCTTGCCATACAAATGAGGTGACGCACCTAGTGTGGTGTCTTGTCACCATTTTCCTCATCCTTGTCACTTCTACCTTATCTCCAATGATTTAGCATCCCAATGCATTTGTTCACCATGAGGTCATGAGGAGTGCCTGGAAAGTCTCTCCTCCTAAGCCCAAAGGCAGTCCCCTTGTGCCCCTTAGGCCCATGGGAGTCCTTAGTCCAGCATGAGGTGGCGTGCTTACAAGGTGACCTCATCACCATTTTCCCTCCTATAACTACCTCATTTCCCCTACCTCGGCTAATTGCAGCAGATGGGATTCATACATGATATATATAAACTCTATAATACAACATTCATGATTCAGCAGATGAAATGCATAATAGCTCTCAGGTATGTATATTTATATGTAAGCTGTAACATACTATTGCATTCTCAAATCAGTAATGCAAATTGGGTAAAATTAATATTATGAGAGTTATCTGTGATTCTGTACACCTATATATGCATTTATGACAAACAATCATATATTATCATAATCCTGGGCTACATATTCAATTCAGAAATAACAGTCATAAACATGCATTCATACATAGGATATTACCACACAGTGCTTTCCACCTAGATTGCAGGTCTAAACTGTAATATGCTCTTAACCATCTTTTTATTTTCCTTCCCTTTCTATGATGAATAATGGTTCTGATATCCAATATATATATCTTTCAAAACCCCAAAGGTTGCACTTGCATCCCTTAAGAGACATGTTATTTCTTAACATGAGCGAATTGGTTTGTTAAGCTAATCACATCCCTTCAAAATATATGCAGATTGGTTTATTATACCAATCGTACCCCTTTTTATTTGCTAGCGCTTAATAATCTTTAATCTCATCCTTGTGACTATGACCATTGGTCAAACACTCTATATCGCACCCTTTGATACATTCTCTGACAGAATTATTGGCTGAAGTCTATTGTTGGCTTAACAACGTTGCTAATTGCCTTTTTATCAAACACTAGTTACTCTTCTCATAACAAATCGGTTTGAAGAACTTAATCGATGACTAACCTATAATCTTTATTATCGTGCCTCTTTGTAACAAGTTTCGATTAGATGATAGTTAGCTTTCTTGCCTTGATCAATATTGTTAATCGGTATTTTCAATGGTTTGAATGATCGCTGTTTTGCTGATGACCTCAATCTGTTGATTTCTTCCCCCAATATTGGAATTAAGAACAAGCTCGTTTTCTGGATTCCTCCTTATAATGGTGTGCGGACACAATCTTTTTTAGCAAACAAGATTCTTGTGACGGATTCCATCAATGTATTCATCGCTAATGGCTAGCGATATCTGCGGTGATCCTTCATATGCTTTGACTACATGTCTTGACCGGTTCAATCAATTTGGATGTGGTGATATATGTCGATAGTATTCTGTGAATCCTGTAGCTGCTATAGAAACTTGACTGGTTCTCTTCCCGCCATTACAATAATGTATTCATTGAATTATTGTATTTTGTATTCTCCCAGTTCTCATAACTACTCCAATAGTCATTTTTGGTTAAGCACTATACGTGACTGTCGTGATTGTTTCTAAAGTTGTGCATTTACAATTACCGTTAATCGGTTTACTACTTACGTAGTATGCAGTTACATATTCTACATTTTGACTACACCTGGCATGCCGTCTCTCGGCATCGGAAGACCACCTCCTCTTGTAACAGCAAAGCGGTGGCGCCTCACCTTGCTGGTTGTAACGCCAAGCAAGGTGAAGCGTCACCTTGCTCAACGC
>MU228196.1:959881-979249 GCA_018584345.1 Thuja plicata | reverse complement strand
TTGTTACAAAGGATCAACAATCATATGTGTGCAAGCTTAAGAAAGCTTTATATGGGCTCAAACAAGCTCCTCGAGCTTGGTATGAAAGGATTGATCGTTATCTTCAAAATTTGGGATTTTCAAAGAACGATGTAGATCCTAATCTCTATTTCAAGATATCAGATGGAGACTTACTGATATTGGTGCTATACGTAGATGATTTCCTAATCACAGGAGAAGAATACCTTATAGCAGATTGCAAGCAAGACCTTGCAAAGGAATTTGAAATGAAGGATCTAGGCCTTCTTCATTATTTTATTGGTTTAGAAGTGTGGCAACAATCTCATGGAATTATTGTGAATCAAGGGAAATATACGGTTGATATTCTAAAAAGATTCAAGATGATGGATTGTAAACCAATGTCCACACCTATGGAAACCAACTTTCTCAAGTTGAGAGAAGCTATGGCTAGTTCTGAGGTAGCAGATGCTAGTTTATACAAACAGATCATTGGATCTCTTATGTATCTAGTTAACACTAGACCTGATATATGTTATGTTGTTAATGCCCTAAGTCAGTTTATAGTAGAACCTAAACAATTACATATGAGTGCAGCGGAGCATATTCTGAGATATCTTCGTGGGACCATTGAGTATGGTCTATTACACAAAAATGTAAAACTGGAACTTCATGGTTTTACAGACTTGGATTGGGCAGGTTGCATTACAGACCAAAAGAGTACATTCAGATGTTGTTTTAGCTTGAGATCAGCTATGATTTCTTGGTTCACCAAGAAACAAAATTCTGTTGCTCAGAGTTCAACAAAAGCATAGTATATTGCAACTTCTCTCGGGGCTAGAGAAGCCATTTGGTTAAGAAAACTCATTGTGGGACTGTTTGGACAACCTATGGAACCTACTGTTATTTATTGTGACAATCAGAGTTGCATTAAACTTGCTATTAACCCCGTGTTCCATAAGAGGTCCAAACATATTGAGATTCCTTATCACTATGTCAGGGACATGGTGGAAAGAAAGGCCATTCAATTGGAATATGTATGTACTGATGAACAAATTGTAGATATTCTCACCAAACCCTTAGCAAGGAACAAAATTGAACATTTCAGGAATAAACTTGGCATGGTGAAAATATGAGTTTGTTCTAACATCTCCTTTTATGTTTTAGAATTCATATCTCTTTGTGGCAAAGGTTATATGAGTTCATTCTTTTATGCTTATTTAGCTTTGATTTATATGTGGATTGTGGCAGTTCACATTTATACGTTTTGTTGGATATCATAGAGTTAATATTCTTTGAGTCTTGGAGACTTGTGGATCAAGGATCCACATTTGAGTATTGGTGATGTCATGGACTTGATGTCGGGAGACTATTATTCCGAGCACTTGGTGAATATCATGGACTTGATATTCGTTAGACCAATGCTCGATGATATCATGGACTTGATAGCTCTTGGATCAGGGATCCACACTTGAGTATATGGTGGACGTCATGGACTTGATGTCTGGAGACCATTGCTCTGAGCATTTGGTGAATATCATGGACTTGATATTCGTTAGGCCAATGCTCTTGATATCATGGTTTTGATATCTATTGAGTCGAGGAGACTCTTGGTTGGTTAACATCATGGACTTGATGTTACATTGAATATCATGGATTTGATATTTTTGTATATTTGAATTTGGTGACCTGATGTTATCATAAATATCATGGACTTGATATTCTTGTGGACTTGATCAATCCACAAACAGGAAGGATAACATCATACAACTAAATAATGAGAAACATATGGACTTATGTTTTCATTTGGTAGATTGGGATCTACCTTCATAGATATGGAATCTATGACATATTAGGATAAGGTATCCGAGATGGTTATGTTTTTTTTTGTTTCCACTATCAAGGATGATAGTTAAGGGTGTGCCCTACTATAGATGGGATCTATAGATTGATCTTACCCTCAAGACTAAGAGGGAGTGTTAATATTATAGCCTTTACGGCTAAGATCAATTGGACATTTGAAATTAATAATAAAATATTATTATTAACACCCTTAAGTTATTTTACAATAATAAAGATATTATTATAAATGCAAGTAATAATAATATATATATGAATAACAATTAATTGAGGGCCCAAAGTAGGCCAAGTCGGCAATCTTAGAGGAGGGTGCATAATTGTTATAACCCCATATATATATTGGTGCGATTCTAGGGAAGAAGGTATCAAAAACATAACATGCTCGTCTGCCCTCAAGAATAAATAAGCAGCGATTTGTTCTTCCATTATATGGTGCGAATTTAGCCTTGGAACGCAAGATATTTTTCACAGCGTTCTACATGCGAATTGGAGCAGCAAGTAGGGCGATCTTTGATACGATTTGGAGCAGCAATATAATACTTGTCATAAATTGCTGTTACTTGCCAAGTATCGATATTTACCCTACCTAGGGTTTGATCACCATTCAACATAATTTGAAGTGCATAATTGGCATAATTTGGAACTCAGATTCAACCACGTAAAGGGCTGCGATTTTGGATCTATGTAGATGCAATTACATATCACATCAACATTGGAGTTGCAGATCTAAAACAAGGGCAGACTTGTCAAGGAAAATTGGTGTACAAAATTGGTACTATCCTTCCATCTTTCTTTGTCAATTTTATTCATATGTTGTTTCAGTTTTAAAAGCCATCTATAGATTGTATTTTCCTTGCATAGATCTGAAAATATCAACAACGTGGAGGATGCTACCTGCAAGGGTTTTTGTCCTCACAAACCAAAGATGAAGGAGCAATCTCCTCCAAATAGAAGCAATATCAAAAATAAAACTCAACATGCCCAAATGAGAGCCCCAATCCTCCTTTTATGGCTTTTTAGTTGCTTCGTCGGAAAAACACTTTTTTACTTTTTCACTATTTTTTCAGGAATGTTTTTTTTTGGCTTTTATTTTATAAGGATCACCTCTCTTTTTAATCTCCCAATGTAGCATTAAATAATAAAGGCTCATCCATTAAAATAAAGCACCTTTAATTTAATATTTAGCCTCTATAGTCCCTTCATTAAGTAAATAAATTAAAATAACTATAAAGATAAATCTTTAATTTAATTTTATTAACTTATAACATATCGCTATTTATTTTAAGCCTCTAGACTATATCAAAGTCGTGATGATCATCAAAATTGAACCCTTCGACAATACTAAAAATAGAAAGCATGCCAACTAACTCTACCGGTGCCCATTACTGACCTATTAAAAATAGACACTCCCTCCGAGAATCTTGGAGCCCAAAATAGAGACCGGGAATAACATCTGTAAGTGTCATATGACTCATCTATATCCTCTGAGCTCATTGGCAACATCAAATTACCTCTTTGAACAAGATGACACAAACTTAGAAAGTAAACAACAAATTGCTTTGGTAGAGAACCTGAAAATGGAGAAATTACACATTGGCAAATATGATGACTATATTGGAAAAAATAAAATATTATATTAACAAGTATAATTTTAGGTTTGTAAATAAAGAAATAGAATATTTAGGTCATCAGAAGGTACTAAAGTTGGACTTGCTAAAGTAGAATGGCCAATACCTTTCAACATTTCCAAGATGACAATTCGCTGATTTGGTTACTTGTTCTTGACACTTCATCAAGAAGCATGCTCATGATGTTGTGACACTAACAAAATTATTAAAGACGCAGTTAGACTAGATTGTTCAGAATTGTTTGTTATTGAATGTGGTGCTTTGGGCTTAGGGATTTAAGTTGTAACTAAGTTGGATAGCTGCCCAATAGCTTTTGAAACTTGGTAACTTAAAACAAAATAGAATTTATGATCCACATATGGCAAGGATATGCTTTTCATCGCAACTTTTTTGGTTAGGTGTAGATCTTACTGGGTAGCAAATTTCTTGTTAAGACAGTTCATAGATGTCAAATATTTTCTCAAAAAAAGATCTTTTCCACAAGTTAACAAAATTGTACAAAGATAATTTAAATGTTTGATTTTGAAATTTTGCATTCAAATAGGGAACTGATGATGCTATTGTTGATGCAATATCTCACAAACACAAAGAAAATGCAGTTTGTGTAGTTTTAGTTTTAACATAATGTGTTATGGAATTCTAGCTAGAATACCTCAAAGATAGTTATTTCAAAAGGATCATTGACCAAGAAGAAAAATTACCATTTTCATGGAAGAATAATTTACTGTGTTTCAAGGGGAATTTCTTCTTGGCTTCAACTTTGAAATTCAAGATACATGTGTTGAAAGATGTTAATGTTTATGGTAGCTACGAGAGGGCTCCTTCATACCTGCGATCATTTGTGTAAATCTGCGGAAGTATTTGAAGGGTCACCGCACACGAATGATGTGGCATCATGTGTATTTCCAAGAGTCACCTGCATGGAACACGAAGAGTCACCAATGGGAGGCATGGTCTAATAAACTCAAATCACTCCGAGATTATATCCTATGTAGAGTTCACAGAGAAGGTCATTGAAAGGTTCGATCCAAGAGACCCTGAACCTTATATTAAAGAGCTAGCCCTATTGCAGCAAAACGAAAAGGTGGAAAACTATATTGAAGAATTTCAAAGGATCTCGGTTTTTGTCACAGACATTCCACCAAAAAGGCTAGTTGCACTCTTCATCGATGGTCTTAAACAACCACTTAAAGGATGGATTAAAGCATTGCAAGCAGAATCTCTATAAGAAGCCATACAGGGAGCCTGTAACATGGAAATTCAATATCAACCTACCATGATAAAAACCAGTCAGCATGCAGCTAGTAACAACGAAATTGAGGTGTGTTTTAATTGCAAGGAAAGATGGGAGGCAAATCGCAACTGTAGGGGCAAGGGTAAGAAACACTCTATTGAGGTCAGACCTTGCATACCTGAGGAAGACCCCACATTGGAAGGAAGAAGGGTAACAACCATGAAATACTAGCTACCATGTCCAACGCCTAAATGCAATTCATTCAGAGTAAGAGGACTCCTACAAAAACACAAGATTACATTGCTTATTGATAGTGGAGCTATACATAATTTCATAGACCGCACAATGGTTGCAAAACTCAAATTAGCTACTCAAACTCATGAAGGATTTAACGTAATGGTTGCGGATGGATACCAAAATACCTTGCACCACCTTAGTTCCACAATTAGAGATCTCCATTAATGGCCATACTATTAAGGATAACTTCTATATTGTAGATTTGGGAGATATTAATGCTATCCTAGGCATCCAATGGATGACCTCAATTGGAAAATACTCAGAAGATTTCCAATCTATGGAATTTACATTAAAAAATAATGGGAAAAAGGTTACCTTTCATGGGTTATCAGGAGAAGGACCTAAGGTAGTTTCAGCCAAAAAGATGGAATGTATCTTTAGAAAGGGAGGTGTAGCGTGGGCAACACAATGCATAATAACCCCCAAGAAAGAGGATAAAGAACCAAGATACTATCAAGATGAAGACATTTAGGCAATCCTTAATAAACATAGCTTGGTATTCAGAGACATACTCTCTGGAAGGCCACATAACAGAGGGTTTGAACATTCTATTGAATTAGAAGGAGCCAAACCGGTCACCATGACACCATACTGACACCCAAAGAAGTTTAGAGATGAAATTGAGAAAACAATCAAAGAACTATTGGATATGGGACACATAAGGCCAAGTTCTAGCCCTTTTGCATCATCTGTCGTAATGGTCAAGAAGAAAGATGGGACATTAAGAATGTGTATAGACTTCCGAGAACTCAATAAAAGGACGATAAAGAACTGATATCCCATACCAAGAATTGATGAATTGCTAGATGAGCTGCATAGAGCTGTTTACTTCTCAAAGATCGATCTACGGTCGGGATATCATCAAATAGGGGTCAAGGAACAAGATGTACACAAAACCGCTTTCCGCTGCCACTATGGTCACTTTGAATTCCTAGTTATGCCTTTTGGTCTCACAAATGCACCCGCTACATTCCAGTCTCGTATGAACCACATATTTAGGAAGCAGCTACGCAAATTCCTATTAGTATTTTTTGATGACATACTAATTTATAGTAAAACATGGGAGGATCACCTAAGACATATAGATGAAGTTTTGGGTATAATGGAAAGTCACTCATTTGCAAAGAAATATAAGTGTGAATTTGGGATGATTGAAATTTTGTACTTAGGTCATGTCATAAGCAAAGAGGGAGTCCAAGTGCACCAAGAGAAGATTCAAGCCATACTTGATTGGCTCCCACCTAAAAATATATTAGAATACTTTGCAGCTACTACCGAAGGTTTGTGAAAGGATTTTCTCATGTAGGGGCTCCCCTCACCGATCTAACTAAGAAATGGGCATTCACATGGAATGACGAATCCCAACAGTCATTTGAGAAGCTAAAAGAAATAGTGAGCCAGTGTCTAGTTCTTGCACTTCCAGATTTCAACAAATCATTTGTGTTAGAATATGATGCTTCGGGAACATGAATAGGGGCTGTCCTTATGCAAAATGGACACCCTATAGCCTTCGAAAGCAAGAAGTTAGAAGATAATGAAAAGCTCTATTCAACATATGACAAAGAAATGCTAGCCATTATCCACACCCTCATCAAATTCCGACAGTACCTAGTTGGGAGTAAATTCATTGTCAGAACAAATCACAATAGCCTTAAGTATTTCCTAAATCAAAAGGATTTAAATGAAAGACAACAAAAATGGATCACAAAGATTCAAGCTTTTGATTTTGACATAGAATATATTAAGGGAAAAAGAAACGTGGTAGCCGATGCATCATCAAGGAAACCAGCCATATGCTCTCTAACCACTCTCTCTAATGACTGGAAGACACATCTCCTAGCTGAATATTCCAGGAATTCCTTCACACAAGCACTATTGGAAGAAGAGAAGCAAGAAGATCAATACAAGGTACAAGATGTGATCATCTATTATAAGGATCAAATATTCTTGGTACCTGAGTCCAAGATTAAGGAAAATATACTCGAAGTATTTCATGATAGCCCCATGGCCAGTCAACCAAGTTACTACAAAACATACAAACAAATACAAGAAAGGTTTTCGTGGAAGGGTTTAAAAGGTGACATCTTACAACATGTCAAGAACTGCCCCTCTTGCCAACCAAATAATGATGAGCATTCATATCCAGCAGGACTACTCCAGCCTCTGCTAATACCATAACAAAAATGGGAAAGTATATCCATGGATTTCATCACCGAGCTTCCTAAAGCCCAAGGAAAAGATTGTATTTTTGTAGTAGTGGATCGCCTAACCAAATACACACTTCTTTGCTATCACCATTGAGTTCAGTGCACTACAAGTGGCAGAGCTACTCTTCAAAGAAGTATTTCGACTACATGGCTTACATCGCAACATAATCAGTGATCGTGAGAGGAAATTCATGAGTAATTTTTGGATAAAATTATTTAGACTCACAAGAACAAAATTAAATCCTAGCACAAGTTATCATCCCTAAATTGACGAATAAACTGAGATTGTCAACAAGTGGGTAGAAGGTTACCTTCGCAATTATGTGGCAGGACAACAAAGCAATTATGTGGCAGGACAACAAAGGTCTTGGGTTAAGTGGTTATATCTTGGAGGATATTGTTATAATACAACGCATCACATGTCCATAGGAATGACTCCTTTCAAAGCGCTCTACGTATATAACCCTCGTTCTTTAATAGACATCATCCTAGAAGAAAGAAAAGTTCGTGTTGCCAAAGACTGGGTACAAGAAAGCCAAGCCATATTAAGAATCTTTAAGGACAATTTACATCAGACACAAAATCAGCAAAAAATTTATGCAGACAAGAAAAGGACTGAACGAAGTTTTGAGATTGGGGAAAAGGTCTACCTTCGTTTACAGCCCTACCGACAATCTACATTAAAAAAGAGTGGCGCTGAAAAACTACAACCTCGGTTCTATGGTCCCTATGAAATAATTAAAAGGGTTGGGGAGGTGGCATATGCTCTCAACCTTCCTGAAGAAAGCATAATTCGCAATGTCTGTCACGTATCCTGCCTTAAAAAGGCTTTAGGAAATCATGATAAGAGTTCTCCTATTTTCCCTCCTCTTGATGACAACGGAAAATTGGTCCTTCAGCCAGAGAGAATTATCAATACACGAGAAAAACGGTTGAGGAACAGAGATATCAAGGAGTATCTAGTGAAGTAGCAAAATCTTCCTGAAGAAGATGTCACCCGGGAGAATGAACACATACTTCAGCATCCTAATTTAAGGTTGCTTGTGGGCAAGCAACTTTAAGGGGGGGTGACTGTCATGATCCGCCATATTAATAATTAATTAAAATGTCTACAACAATGGATACTTATTGGCATTTGATCATTTTATCATTCCATACAATTAATCTTAATCATATTGCATTATCGGTTCACAATAACTGATCCACTTATTGATGTTAATTAATCAAGGTGACAAACATAACAAATGAATGCAAGGTTGTTGGGAGGCCCAGGAGGTTGGCTGATTCTACTCTAGTTTCTAAGGGCATTGCCATTGATCTGGATGCTGAATCATAGGAAGAGATAGATCACAATGTTTCTGTTCTTTCATCTCATGCTGTCATTTGTCAGTTTAGGGTTTTCTGGCCTAACCTCCCTCAACTACATGACTGGGTTTCTCATCAATGGGAGCTTGTTCTCTCTGGTACAGTAGATATTTTCCCTATGGCTAGGGGTTTTTTTATTGCTAAATTTGACATTGTTGAAGAAAGAAATACGATTTTGTGCCATCATTTTTTTAGTTGGGAGGACAAGTTTCTGTTAATGATTAAGCCATGGCACTCAGATTTCAACCCGTCTTCTGAAAAGTTTAATAAGATTCCTGTTTGGGTTTGTCTTCCCTATCTCCCCCTTCATCTTTGGGTGGACTCTCTTCCTGAGGATGTGGGTAAAGCTCTGGGGGACTTTCTTATAGTTGATAATGATTCTTTTGACATTTATCAGTCCACCTTTGCTCGTATCCTGTTTGATATGGATGTTTCTAAGAGTCTGCCTCGTGAAATCCTTATTAGGTCTTCGAAGGGAAGTTGGGTTCAAACTTTGGACTATGAAGGGACTCCCTTCAGGTGTAGATGTTTTAAAACAAGTCATTCGACTACTCAATGTGAACTTGAGAAAAATAAATCGTCTGCTTCGTGGTGGGATGGTGCTTCTGCTCAACATTATACAGTATTGAAGAAATCTGAATCTCAAAGAAGCTTCTCACAGGTGGTTGCTATGGATTCTCAGGATCTTTTGGCTTCTGATGGGGGGGTTGTTGGGGGCAAACTTCCGGTTTCTCCTGTGGTCTCCTAGATGTTCATGGTAATTTGTCTTAGGTTGATGCTGCTTGTGATAGGGTTGTCGCTGGGGGTTGTGCTGATGCTATCTCTCAGGCTGTTGTTGGCCCTGCCACTCAGGCTGTTACAGGGCCTACTTTTGGTTTTTCTATGAGTGATGCTGCCTCTCAGGGTGTTGACATTCCAGCGCTGGATTTGTTGGCTTGGTAGGATGCAGTTGCTAAGGTGGAAGAGGGCTGGACTACAGTAAAAGGGAAAAAATTCAAGACGTCTACGTTCTCTTTTGATGACCCTTCGTTCCCACAAAGGCAAGGATAAAGGTAAATCTTAATGATCTCTTTCAGTAGGTGTTGGGACTGGAGTTTTCTTTGGTCCTTTCTTTAGTTCTTGGCTGCATGCTGGTTTTTTCGTGCAGGGTTTGTTTCAGGTTGTGGGAGCCTGATGTTTAAACCCTCGTCTTCTTCTAGTTTTGTTCCTTGTTGAGAGCTTTCATGTTATATCTTATGTGACCATTTTGTAAAGTGTTTCGAGTCCCTTCAAAACTTGTTTTTATCATTAATAAAAAACAAATGAATGCAATGGTTCACCGGGCCCATTCAAATATTATATATATTCAATGTCGATCGGCTATGAAGGATGTCGATTGAAGAATAAATATTATACTTGTTCCCTTATCGGTTGCTAACGCAACCTTGTCATATCCAAGTGCAAGCATCATAATAGTCATGTCAGAGACGACACCATATAGAGCATATTCATATCTCCATATTAGATGACTCAAGGAAATAAGCAGATTGCATATACACTACAAAGATTATCAGAGACGACACACTGCCAGTGATCATCCCTATAACAGCAGCATGTAATTTATTGTTTATTAGAGACGGCTAGCAGGGAATATGCGTGAGTCATATTGGCATATCAAAGACAACCATAGAATCACATTGATATTCAAACTCTTATTGCAGACACAGCCTTGTAAGCTTGTATTCCATTGTGGCATTGGAATTACAATTGTAAATATATACATATTGTCCATCTCCGTTTTGCATTATCCATTGATTGCACCATAATACATTGCATTTCCTACATACATTAATACATTGTTATTGCATTATACATTACATATTGCTGCATATTGTATCACAATTCATTAGTTCCTTTAAATCATTTTAGCATTTAGAATTACCAGTCATATAGAATTACATTAACATAGCATTTGGAATTACTAGCCAAGCTTCATTTCATATTTCATTTGCACACATTTGTAGAAGAGTCTAGTAATTCTAGTAGTGTCCTAATTAATATAAACATGGGACATGACAAGAAGGATCCAACAAAACGAGTGAC
Organism: Thuja plicata; assembly: GCA_018584345.1. NCBI lineage: Eukaryota > Viridiplantae > Streptophyta > Pinopsida > Cupressales > Cupressaceae > Thuja > Thuja plicata. The sequence goes on along the minus strand of MU228196.1, from coordinate 968,579 downwards.
ATCTGCAAGGTTTGGGAGTCCGACACGGAACGATCATGTGGATAAACAACAAACAGAGTAGAGGGACAAGAACCAGATGGAGAAGGTGAGCAAGCCTTGGTGTCCATAGGAGGAACATGGAGTTGATTGAGTCTTTAGAGGAGTTGGGAGGAGTGACATAATGCTAAGGCCCAACCCTAGCCCACCAAGATGGTTTTCTAGATGAAGCCGAATTCCCCCACAACATGTTTTGGACATTGGGATGTGAAGTGATCTATTGAGAAACATCTGATTCTGAAGGCAATTTTCTCATAGCCAATAGATTGCCTCTAGCTTTTGCTACCCACCTTCAAAAGTATCTCTCTCGGTAGGCCGTAAGATAAATCCATTTCAACACATATTTGAGCACAAGTAGAATTCTGATAATCAATAGTTTCCTTGGAAGTGCAATAATACTCCCGTAGTCCATTCCCGATGGCCCTTAGGCAGTCAAGTTCCCTAAATTGTGAAGGAAGATACGATAACCACACCCAAAATTAAGCAGTTGTGAAGGTTTTTGTATGTGGATAAAACTTGGGAACCAGGGTTTCATACGCAGGAAATCACCTTGAAAGATCCAACACTAGCTCCTTGTCCTCCTGAGAATCAAATTCCAGGATAAAGAACCTCTTGGCATCAGAGTAAATCCAAATTTCTCCCTCCATATTTTCTTTTTGTTTCTCAGAAACCCATGAGTGTAGATCACATAATTTTGGTCAATTCTTTGTTAAATGACAAATTAGGGGATGATCTTACAAAAGATCTCCATGTTAGTGGCAAAATCGTCCATGTGAACTTCAGGAATCAATTTTGAGGGGTGCATAGGCAGAGAGGAGCCCTACCGAACAACATAGCCGAAATCCCAAGAGATTTGCATGTTAGAGGAGTCTTCACAACCCCCATTAATGACCTGAAGATGTTGCCACAATGCCTTCATGAAGTTTCTTTGGCCACTAAATGATCCATTCCTTGCCATTTCAGATAGGAAGCGTAGGCTAGGGTCAGGCAGAGGCACAATAGACAACACGTAAGGGCACAAGAACCTTCTGTTGTAGGGCATCACAAATTGCAAACCCCTTTCCAAGCAAGTAGAGGTGTCGCATGGAGCCATCTCCCCTGCACCCAACGAACCAGTGCATAGCATCATATAACCAACAAAACCACCATAAACTTGAATGCCATTTAAAACATAGATCTAAAATATTTTTTATTTTTTTATAGATGTGAAATATTATAAACTATTAATTGTTCAAACTCAAAGGTCAATATTAAAATAATAATATCATGTTCAACAATTAGTTTTTAATCGTCAAATGAATTTTCTAAATCATCAATATTATCATTATCATTGACATTAGATGATGTAGGAACATTAGATGAATAAGTAGTGCTAGTACTAGTGCCACTCAACTAAAAGTGTGCTTGCTTTTGGAATCTTCAATTGCAATATGTTGGGAAGTGAAAACATCCAAGTTAGTATGCTCTGGCTCTATATACCACAACTTTGTGTCCCCTTCCTTATAACCATGTTTTTGTGGAAGGAGGTTGGAGCTGGAATGTACATACACTAAATTCTTCGCTCATCTTGAGTGCAATCTCTTGTGCTTTGCTGAGTGGTTGAAAGAAAGTGTTCCAATTCCTTTCAAATGCAGATGAACTAGCAACCTATGAAGATAAAGTGGATATACATATATATAACCTTTTAAACTTGCGATAAAACTTTGATTGCTAGGGGTTGTAGGTGTTAGAATTACTGGCCACAGAAATACCATCAATTATGAGAATCTTTCTTGAACTTATCATGAAGAACTTCAATACTTCGATCATTTGAGTATTCAAAATCAATGAAATCACTCATGACTACATCTTGCAAATCAAGATTAGGAACATTGATCATTTGAGTATAAAAAATCAATGAAATCACTCATGACTACATCTTGCAAATCAAGATTAGGAACTTTGATCATATCTGAGTATAAAAAATCAATGAAATCACTTCTGACTACATCTTGCAAATCAAGATTAGGGAAGAGTCTACGAAATGCTGCCTTGTACCTTATAGTGACCTCTAAATATCTGTCTATGACAATCCTTGTTGGCATAGAAACAAACTTAGCACTTAGTATTTTAGATTGAATGCAAAGGAAAGAAGATTTAGCAAGCTGGTCATTTTCTTCCATCTTCAACAATTTGTGTGCATTAGTGTGAAGAAAGTATCTTCAAGGTCTTGCTCTTTCACATTTATAGTGCTCTTCATCTTTTCAATCATTGAGTGGATGCCATTGTATATCTTTCCCAAGAAGGGTTGTCCATGCTAGTATAACGAATCATGCTCAAAATGGGATTAGTGAAACTAAGAGATACTCCACACGATCCTTCTAAGAGTCATCTAGGATCATTTGTTTAATATTTGTCACCCCTTCAGTGTTGCTTTGTTCGCATATGGACTAAGCTTGGCTAATCTTTATGCTAGAAAGTGCCTTTCACAAGCCATCTCAAGACGATTGTGTTAGAGTCTCAACAACCTATTGAAAAAGTTAAAAATAAAATAATAAAAAACAAACTTTAAAGAACTAAAATATGCAATCAAAGTATGACTTGAATAAGTGAAAAAAAAGAAGGAAAATGTTTAGTGATTAAAGTGAAACTAGAATATAAAATTTTATATTGCTTAACTTACTACCTTCAATACTAGCTGTGCTTAATATTTCCTATCTTTAGTTGTTTCTTGTAAAGGGTTTCGGGGCCCCTTCAAAACGCGTTTTTGCCTTATTCAAAAACTTACTACCTTCAATAGCTCCAATTTTTGAAAAGAATCTATAAATGCCTTATGACATTTGGTTGTTGGTGATGAACATTTGATTCTCCTTAGTCTCTGCATCAACTTTGATTTAATCAATTTTACTTCCAGTCTTTTGTAGCATAATATTGAGAAAGTGGATCTCACAAGGTGTCCAAAAGATGTGTATTTAGTGTTCTTTGACGAACAACCTATTAGCTCTGCAATTCTTTGTTGTCTGTTATGATTTGAACAATATTACAGGGTCTCACTTCTTTGACGGCTGTGCTGAGAATATTAGCAATAAATTGGCCATCTTTCATGTACCCCTCATAATCTGTAATATCTCCTTTATGAAATAGGATTTAATAATAGATAATAATTAATAAAATTAAAATATAAATAAACAATAAAATATAATATATATAATTTGAATTTAATTAAGTTTAATAAAATGTCAAGAGGCATGCAATGAATAGTTGTGCCTCCCTCAACATAAGATATAATAGGGAAGAGAGTGCATTTGAAAGGGGACATGGATGGAGCAAGGAAACTTACGAAATTTGCTAACTAGCCATTCTTAAGAGAAAAATGAAATTTCTTGAATTTTTTCCATGAGTAAACCACATAACAACAGAGTTAAGAAAGTCTGAATTTCATGCAAACATTTGGGATTTTGCAATGCAATTACTTACATCAAAAATACTGAAAAAGTTTGGCAGAAATTGTAATTCCAAGATTGATATCAATGTTAAAGCTTTTACATACCAAATTCATACCAGCATAGAACTTAAACCATTGATTGAATACCAATCCTTCTACAGGCATAAGCGAACCTAATACAGATGGAGAATCTTCGATCAGGCTGTGAATTAATGCAAGCTGCGAATTACTACCAGGAGTTGCGGTTTTCTTCTACGCTGAATTTCTTCTAAAACTGATCGCTGCAACCTCCAGTGATTTCGCTGGCTTATTTGCTTGATTAAACAAGAAAGAAATGGAATTGTTGAATGCCATCAAGACTAAAGCTCTTCTATAGCGGATAGTAATTAATGCAATCTTTATTTGCAGACATGGGTGCCATTAATGACTTTGATTTATTGAAGAGTTCAACAGCTGCTTGCGGTTGTGTCCAAGCATGGACTTTTCAAGGGTTTCTTCCTGAAAAGCTGAAACTCACTTCTTGCAGAGAGAAACCAAAACAAATTGATAGATATAATGATCAATGAATGTTCTCAAACCCCAATTGATCCTTTTATAAAAATCTCCATCCAAAAAGCATCCGATTCCCTTCTCTAATTCTTGCCTTTAAACTTAGGCATTTATTGAGACTTACTTCACCTAGACATGAGAAGTCATTACTCAAGTGGCCCCGTTTAATGATGGCAAACGGATAATTAAATTCTTGTTAACACCACCATAGCTTTTTTGCCCATGTATCCAATTATCACCTTGTCCCATATATTAACTTATTGCTTTAGCCTATGGGAAGGAAAAATAATAGGCTAGCATTTTTATTAATTGACGTGCTAGGTGAAATGGGACATTACAGTCCTCTAACAATCACAAAACAATCCGCTGCTCCACTGTGATATAATTGTCCAAACGCCACAAATCATGAAGTCCTCCAACAAATCAATACCTAGATCCCCTGATAAGATGTTAAACCTGTCGTACAGGGTGAAGAAGTAGTATCTCAAGTCACCCAAATTTGACCAAACATCTGTTGTTTGTAAAAACAAACCATCATCCCAAATATCATTACCCAACTGGAAGCCAATAACAACATTTACAGACCCTTCTCCTTGCATAACAATGATCATATATGATCCCATTGCTAAGCACGAGTAATCTTAACCTGAAGATTTTATATCGTTGTTAGCACCGCGTACCAAGACTGCCATATTATGAGTATAAGGAGATATGTTACTGCTGTCATAATTGGGAGAATCTGATTTATTCCCATGCCTCCCAATGGTATTTTCATCATCAAGGCAAGCTTGCATACCCTTTATATTTAGCTTTTGTAGAACAAAGAGATGTAGAATGTTGCTTTTTACTATTCCAAGAAATAGCACCTAAACTAACAAAGAAACAATATCCACAAGTAGATTTCCCATTGTTGGGATCTCCACTTAGATCTGAATCAGTAAATCTTTTTAAAGAAAAATCAGAATTTGCATCATAAAATAAACCAACTTTAATAGTGCCTTTAATATATCGTAAAATTCTTTTAGCAACTTTAAAGTGAGTTTGTTGAGGTTTAAACATAAATTTTGAAACTAAACCAACACTATAAGCAATATCTGGTCTAGTAAGAGTTAAATAATTCAAACTTCTTACTAGTTGTCTATATAAAGTAGCATCCACAAATGAAGTTTGCATATCAATCATCAACTTAGGACCTAATTTGCATGGAATTGAAACATGAGTAGCATCATTCATTTTAAACTTGTCTAGAAGATCTTGAACATATTTACTTTGAGATAGAAAATACCCTTTGGGGTTTGCCAAATTTGCATTCCTAGGAAATAATATAAAAGTCCCAAATCTGTCATTTGAAACTTTTGATCAAGTTGAAACTTAATATAAAAAATTAAAGTATTTGAACTTGAAGTAAGAATCAAATCATCCACATATAAAATAATAATTATAATATCATCTTCAGTATGTTTAATATAGAGATTAGGATCATTTGCTTCTAACAAAACCTTGAGAAAGAAAGAAAGCATTAATCTTAGAATACCATTCTCTAGGAGATTGTTTTAATCCATAAATAGATTTTTTCAACTTACATACTAAATGTTCATTACCTTTAACAAAACTAGGAGGTTGAAACATGTAAATTTCCTTATGCAAATCACCATTCAAAAAAACACTTTTAACACCCATTTGGTGAAATAGGCTAATTTATTATAGAAGCTAAAGCAAGAACAAGTTTAATAGTAGGCATTTTAGCAACAAGAGTTAAAATGTCATTATAATATAAGCCTTCAATTTGAGGGAAACCTCTAGCAACTAATCTAGCTTTAAACTTTCTAACTTCATTGTTGGCATTTAATTTAGTATTATATAGCCATTTGCATGAAACCAAGTTTTTACCATGAGACAAAGGAACTAAATCCCAAGTTTGATTAGAAATTAAAGTGTCATATTCCTCTTGCATAGCTTTTTGCCAATGAGGTTGAATTTAAGCTTGTTCAAAAGATTAAGGATCATTAGAATTCATAATAGAAGACATCAAAGCATAATTGCAATAATTAACTCTACTAGGTTTAAGTTCACCCATTCTAGCTAAATAATCATCACTCCCTTGAAGCAAATTCTTAAACCATTTAGGATTTCTCTTAGAAGTAACTGAATCATCACTAGAGAAGAATCATGAGGAGTAGAGTTAGTATTATCATCATCACTATCACTAGAAGGAATAGAAAAAGATGCATTAGGAGTGGGGTTTAGACAAGGAGGTTGGTTCTCCACAACCACAACTTTACTTCCACTAAACTCGCATCATGCGCATTAGAACAATCATGTACTCCATTTTCTGCAATACAAACATCTCTTGCAACTTTCACGTTGTTAGTAATAAGATTGTAAACTCTATTTGCTTTAGAATGCTCATCATAACCAACAAAAATATAAGGAGAAGATTTAGAGTAACTTTTGCCTTTTTTGTTTAGGTTTATGAACATAAGCAATTGAACCAAAAATCCTTAAATGCTTAAGATTGGGCTTCTTACCAGACCAAGCCTCTTCGGGAGTCATATCTTTGATAGCTTTAGTAGGAGTCCTATTGATGAGATATGTAGCACAAGCCATAGCTTCAGCCCAAAATTTATAATCCATATTCTTAGCATGCAATAAACATTTTGCCGTTTCAACAATGGTTCTATGCTTTCTTTCTGCTACACCATTTATTGAGGTGTATAGGGAATGGTAAGCTTATGTTTAATACCAAAAAATTTCAAATAACTATTAAAAACTTAATTAACACATTCCTTCCCATTGTTAGTTCTAAGAATTTTAATCTTAAAACCAGATTGCCTTTCAATAGACATGAAATTCAATAAAAACATCAAGAACTTGATCCTTACTATGCAAAAAATAGATCCAAGTTCTCCTAGAAAAATCATCAACAAATGTAAGTGCATACCTTGATCCTTGGATGGAGTTATTCTCCATGGGTCTTAAAAACTCACTATGAACGAGATGCAATTTATGATTTGCCCTCCATGATTGATCTCGAGGAAAGGGCTCTCTATGCATCTTACCACTCATACAACTAGTGCATATAAGTTTGGAAGGAACAATATTAGGCAATTCATCAACCATATTTGCTTTTTGCATCAAAAAAATATGACCAGAATTCAAATGGCCAAGGCTTTTATGCCATACATTAAAATCAATATGAGTAAGAAAAAAGTATCACCCAAACCTTCAATTAGGATTAATCACATCACCCAAACCTTCAACTTTACAACTATGATTGTTAGGTAATTGAATAAGAATATTTGAAGTATCAAGATGCAAAGAATTAAATACTTCTTTATGAGAAGTGACATGTTGAGATGCACCACTATCAACAATCCATTCTAAAGGTTTAGAAACATTATAGCTACATGTAAATACATGACGAGATTGAGGACCACTATTATTACCTTTCTTAGAATTAGGTTTTTGATTATGTTGATTCATGGGTTTTTTTATCATTTTGCTTCTCAAAACAATTATTAGTAACATGAGAGATGGGTTCGTGTGAACCGCTACTCATGAAACATGGGTCAATGAGTTTGACTCAAAATACTACGCAGTTGAATCTTGATAGCAATATCACAGAGATAAGATTTTAAAACCAGAATTGTTTTAAAACCTGCAAGCAAAATAGCGAGGAGAAAAAAGATTAAACTTAATAATCAAAGATGCTCGTTTGCATGCAGAAGTCAGAATAGTACAAAGAGATATATATTAAATTGAAACAAATAGATGAGATTTGAATTTGAAACCTACAACCAAAATTCTGAGTAAAAAACTCATTATAATAGCATGATTGAGAAGAAATGAGAGGAGAAGCATCCCTTAAATAGAGATGAGGAGATCTGTTACAAAGTAACTCACAAATCTATGAATGCCACCATTCATAATGTGTGCAATGTGTCAACATCCTCTTAAGGAGGATAAACTAAAATTCCTTAATAAAGGAATAAAAGGAAATGACATGTCCTCACACATGTACTAGAGGACAAATTACATGTAGGGATTCCAAAGGAATATCCTAAACTAAATACAACCAATGAAAGATTAATAATCTAATGGTTCCTTCTTCTTAACTCATTTTCTTGACTCTTTTTCTACCTTTGGAGACATGACCTTGGGCTGATTAGGAGCCTTCCCATATGATTCATCATCTGATTTTCCTGAAGTTCTTGTGTGGTTGAGAAGGTGTGACCTCAAGATCAAGAGCTAACCCCATGGCATCATCTAGTGTATTAGGCAAGGTTACTCGGGGACACGTCCCCGACCAAAAACCCCTCGTTTCCAAAACGGGGACGTTTCCTGTACAGGGGGACGGCTAGGGGACATCCCCACCCCGTCCCCAATTTTCAAAAAATGATAGGGGACGTCCCGGAAACTCGGGGATTTCGCCCAAAATTGGGGGGGGGGACAGCTGGAAGTCCCCGGGACAGTTGGGGACGGCTTGGGGACGGCTGGGGATTCCTTGGAAGTCCCTAATAGGATAGGCTGCATCAACACTTTAAAAAACACATTTTTATTTCATAAAACCCTTTCTTTTTTAATTTTAAAGTGGGCCCCTCCTTCCAAGTTTGCCCTATTATATTTATTATTGTTTGGTAGTTAATTCCTACTGTTTGGGGTCCTCTGATTAGTATTTGGCAACATTAC